>CANUEZ040000094.1:2772500-2990000 GCA_948099385.1 Fasciola hepatica
TTTTCCCCCACCCGTCGGAATCTTGAGTGATATGACGATCCTTGTTCTCACTCTGGAATATAAACGACATGGAGTTTTCCTTCTAGGACAATTGCGCCTCAGTGACGATACTGACGACGAAATTATCAATTTCGAAGGTTTTACCTGCTACCGAGCTGACCGATTCTTACTTCGTAAGAAACGCAGAGAAGGTATTGCCTGCTCTAAAGGCAATCGAGGTAAACCTGTCCAGGTGTATTTTATGCACTTAAATTCATACTTAGGCACTTCTATGATTTCATGTAAACATAAACTTATGAGTGAATACAGCTCAATAAACATTTAGGACGCCCACTTTTCGGTTGCATGCCTCTTTCTTTATTTCGGAGGATTTCTCTGAGCATTCTGTTCCAATTATTTGGTCTAGTTTGATAATTTTCTGTGCATTGTTTGTGATGATTTCAATCACTCTTAGGTAGAATTCTTGACGCTATTGGGTTTGAGAGACGTTGTAGACTCCCCAATAGGATTGATGCTTACCTTGACTTGAGCTTCACAAAAGCTTCCCGATCTAGTTCGGACCACACGTAGATATCTACAGCGGATGTCGATCTACGCCGCAGTGCCGTTCTCTCCAAAGATTTACAGCCTAATTTACCACAAACTCTTCACCCGATGTCTTTACCCGAATCACAAAATGCGTCAGTTTGATCCAGAAACTTTCCAACTACCTCAGGCTACGATCGACCAGACGAACTTCAACATCTTCAACAACAAAGTCCCCACTGCCTTTTGTGAGCATCTTACCAGTTACCCAGAATCCTGCTACCATGTGCTTTGCTCATTGGAGACTTTAAACATCCGTAGTGACCAACTGTTCTCCCCGCCGTGAATAATGCCAAGTGACTGAAGACCACCGAACACTAAAAGCCCTTTCCTTGTCAGTTAAATAAGAAATCCGCAGACTCAGTGGCGTATACAGCCATGCTCTCCTGACCAGCAGTAATTGCTCAAAACTTTGGATGCTCATCAAACAGTTGAGTGGTTTTCTCCTAATGGCACTCAAACCAAAACGTAAATGTCGAAGATCTGCACAGTCAATTTGACAGGTTATCTCGTCCTTAGTTCTCAGTTGTCCGTACGCACTAACTCATCCCAGCTTTATCAGCTCCATCTTCCACGTTATATCCCCACAGCCTGTCTACAAAGAGCTGTCATACCTGCAGTGCACATGCACTCACACCAGTTATAACACAGTTCTTCAGTCCGTGTTTAGATTGTAAAACGATTCCTGACAGTAAGAGGCCAGCTTCCCTCACATCTTTGCCCAAGAGAGGAAAGGTAAAATTCCGTCCAGTTGTCTGTAACTACATCGAAATCAAGGTATCTGATACTCCTTCATTATAAGGACTGCTCAATGATTTGACAATACGAGACAAGAACCAGTTCACCTACTGCCGCTCCGGCTCAATCTTGAATGCTATTGCTTCTCTGATTTCTTATGTCTCGTCTTCACTGGACAAGCCTCAAAAAGGTATGCTCAGCTGGTCCCTAGATCAAAATGATGCATCTAACTGTGTTGCCAAAGGAAGACTTCTCATTATTCCTTCAAATAACAGAAGTCTTTCTTTAGTCCTTGTGATGTTATCTGGTCCTTTTTTAATCGGTAACAGTTTGCGTGATACGAAGGCAGAACCTGTTTCATTTCTATTTAACCTATTGTGTTCTTAGTTATTGGAAGAACTCTTAGTAGCTGTGTTACATTCATTTATATGAACTTGAACTTAAAACCCTGCCTTAGGAGTGAGCAGGCTGTAAGCAAGGAAGTAAGCTCGTGAGCAACACAAGCTGAGGCCGGGCAAGATAAATCGCCAAGTCGAAGGGTCGACCAATCAACACTATCCTGGCTGAAGCATGAACAAATATCAAAAGGCGTACGTCGATGCATGAGAAAGATGTTGGTCTGTTTGCCGCGTAGTACGGATTCTTGTTGGAACTGGATGAAACACAGTCTAAGAGGTTCTCTAAGGTGCATTCCTATCACCGTTTCTAATCTTCGCCTACGCTTCCTCCGTGCCTGTCAGTTACTGGTCCTTTATTATGAGGTGTGCGGTTGATGTCACGGTTGGGTTGGCCCCTTCCGATACATTAGTTACGCTGGAACTCTAGTTGGGTCTCTTGGTTCTTAACCAATAATCTAAAGCTCATATCCCAATCTCAAAACCCCGTAAGTGCCTAGATGTCACTTTCTGTCCTTTCAAAGGCTCGAATATGTTGCATTTTTGGAATCATGTTCAAGAAGCCTTCTTGGTGGCCTTCAATCATTTGTCAAACCCCTTGCGATTACTGTCATATGTAATCTTTGCTGGTCTGAAAAAGTTACCCATATTATCAGCTTTTTGTAAAGATCGACCTACCACGTTTTGTGCTTGAATCCAACATTTTTACCCCTTTACTCCATTCAAAATTTGTCCTTGCTTGCATCTTACCTTACTTGCTCTATCCCTTTCCCATTTTCGCCCTGTACCACAGATGGAAGACTCCACCATGACAAACAGGTCTTGGAAGCATTAATCACGTGCAAGCCTTATATCTTGTAGAAATCTAACGCCCTTCAGGAAGTATAATCCTCACAAAATGTATCCAAGTTCCTCGGAGAGAATTTTTATTGACTGATGTCACCGGTTTCACAATGAACTCAGTCAGTGTGCTTCCGATTTTTCCACCCTTACAAAGCATAGAGTCACTCAGGCACATATAACTGACCAATGGTTTTTGTCTTTCAGATTGCTTACTCCTTAGATAACCCTACAGACTTCAACATTGAACTTGAACGATGTCTGTTTTCTTAATCCAATTGTTTTCTCTGAATGGTCTCCTAGTCCGTGGAATTTTGTAAGTAGTTGTATTCTTGTGCCATTGTTGTGGGCTTATCTATATAATACTGTATGTTCACTCACCTGGACTTGATCCGACATACCGTAATGGAAAAAAATGTAGAATCACCGGGGGGTCGGCTTAACTTGCTCTGATCAATCTCCATTCAAAAATCCACCACCCGTATTCAACCGCCTACAAGGGTCCATGGTTTATGAAATTACTTATGCCTGTGTCAGGTTTTGTGCCCTTCAAAACGACGGGCTCATTTTGTTGTCTTGGTAACAATAGTACAAGGGCATCTGTGACAAGAAAATATTATTTGAACCACCCTGAGGTTTGGCTAATGGAGAGGGCGTTATCCATACAGGGCCGTGAAATAGCGTGTTGACCGAGACTCGTAACCTCAGTCTAGGTGTTCGAACCGTTTTTCCCAATTTCTGGGGCTACTTGAGTTGACGACAGCAATCTTCCTACTTTCGGTTAGTCGAAACATATTTTGATTACGGCCTCCGCTGTACTTCTTACTTTGGTTTTCTTATTTTGACGGTTTGTTAGTTTGATGTTTTGTGAGTTGAACAGGCCGAATCAGCTGTTTCGTCAGAAACCAGAACTTTTTGGTCATCACTGGCTGTTGAGAATTATCAAATGAGTGGTTCACTGACGGCTAAAATACAATAGCCACTTGGCAGGAATATCACATTTTGAACGATATTTCAACGAGTAATAAGTTTACTGTGAATAAGCTGTCACAAATCGGCCTTTTCTGTTCACGTGGTCAATTTAAAAACTGAGCTTCTTCAAACTATACTTGTCCGAGTATTCCATTTAAAGGTGTCCAGTTTATAAGTGGGAAATTCCCACTGTTGAAAGGTACGAAACCAAACATGGCTGGTGAATGTGTTGTGCAGTCGCGATTTGAATGAGCAACCAAAACCATCCATCTGCAAAATCAGCTTACTCATTGATATAGCCCCTTCGATGAGCTAGTAGAACGTAAGGGGTAGTCTACCATTTCCTTCAAATTGGAAAATGGCAAACTATTGATCACCTGAAAAGGGTCATAATAATTATGCTGTCGTGTGATGTCTGCTGATTGGTAACTAAACTAAATTGATTGTCTCATTTTGAAACGTCAGAGCACATCCTGCTACTATGCATTTTTAGGGAACTTGTCAGAACGTCGTATCACAGAATCGTGCTTGACTATGAATTGATCAGATCTCTGAAATAAGCGAAACTCTAGTGAAAAAATAAACTTGAAGGGATCTAAGGAATGTAAAGAAGGCAAGATTTGAAAAAAAATAACTTATCTCGGGAAAAGTCGTGCTTGGTAGAAAGTCAGATACGTGAATCATGCTTTGTCTAATGTATGTGCCCATCAGTTAGCATAAGCTCCAGTGTTCAATCGTTGTTTGAAAAATGATGAGATAATTTAATTCTTTCATTGCCCATGTGAATGTGTGCAATCATTGGGAGCATCATTCTGTGTGAAAGGTGACTACATGCGAATAATGATGACAAAACTGCCATACCGAATATTTCGTCTGCCTTTTGCGTTGACCGCGCTGCTCTGTGCCGTGAAAAAGACACAAGGGTATCACTAATAAATATAAACCATGGTGCCAGTCACTCCTTGCACATTTAGTGTACTCTACACATTCCGTGCTTCGATTCAGGCTCTGTTGAAACTATTTCATGTTCGTCACTTCTGAAAATAGGCTATCTGCTTCATAGGGTACCCGGACTTTGGTATGTATTTCGTGGTGCCCAAACCGACCCCACGCGACAATCATTTCTTTCGCGATGAGACACACGTGGCGAAAAACTCAGCAAATTTAGCATTTTGCGTATGACTTGGACTCGAAAATATGAGCGAACGTGAATCCTAAACAAATCAAAAAATCACCGGATTTTATTTGCTGATATCCTTGAAACTCATGTATAAGGCTTCTGATGAGCACGTTTTGTTCTCATACCTAACTCTCTTAACAGGGGACTGCCTAATTTTGTGTCTAATTACCTAGCAGGTAGTGCCGAGGTTTTGGACAATAACTCTTGCGCCTAACCTGCATTCCGTGAACAAGTACGCGTAGAATTCAGGCTAAACCCTGTTTTTTTCGGTACGAGTGAACCACAATCCTGACAACAAATGGGTCTGTGAGGAAAAACGAAAAAGGAATGATTTACATTGAAGCAAGCCACACTTCAGTAAAAACACAACTTGCATACACTTTATTATTAAGTGGATCTGTCTCCATTTCTCAGGGTTTTTAGCGGTCTATTCTGCTTACTGTCCGCCAGGTTGGTTATGAAATCCTTTTTAACTTTTTCCCCATCACATGTTTCACTTGTGTCTCCTATGGCCAGTGCATTAGCACCCTATTGAAGTTTCTCTTCTGAAAAGAGTAAATATTTGTGATTACCGTAGCATTTACGGTTTAATGGGGTAACTGTATGAACTAGACCTTGAAGCTGAGCATACTCTCACAAGCCCAAAATGAATGATGAAATAAAGCAAATTGTTTTGTTTGACTAAAGTTACAAACATCACTTGACAAATAGCTTGAAGCCTTAACCTGGAAAACTACTCCCCTCCCAGGCGTTATCTTGTTGTTGAATCCGGGGGAAGAAGCACACCCAAATGATCTTGATGTTACCTATCACACTGGTGCAAAATAGAACCTCTTTCTTTTGAGAATTTAAATACTCGCCCATAAGATGTACAGGTGAACCACGTATCACGTCCATAAACTTCACTACGATAGAATTTCTTTTGACTTTCTCATAAAAACCGTGTCGGATGAAAACAAAATCTATCAAACTATTTGGATAGGAAGCCTATCTAAACATAATCTAGGATAATTTATGTGGTATTGTTTATCAGTTCAATTATAGTTCAGAAGTGCAGTAATTTTCAGTTTACTTTGCTCAAAGCCTTTAATCTTTGCAAACGAGTTCACACACGTACAACTAACCATAGCCCAAAACAGCATAAATATAAATGAGAAGGGAATCGTATCAAATTAAAATTATTACCCGATGTTTTGCAGTGCCTTAGTTAAGTCATGAAACTCTAACTATATGCCGCGGACATTTTCGAAAGCTACACAATGAATGATGCATGTTCATGCAAACCTGAAAAAAAAATTGTTCAAAATACTGGTCAGTGTCACTGGTGCATTTGCAGCCTGAGACGCAAAGCTCACCAGCCGAATTGTGACCACACTATTCATCCAGCGCTGTAAAAAGCGTACATTGTTTACACCTCCAAAGTTCGTAAACTTGTTTCTTCAACAAGGTGAATGATTTCTACAAATAAACCAAATCGAGGCTGCTGTTGGCGGTTGTAAAACCAACCATGAGAATGTCCGTGTGACTAAATACATATATTTGTTTCTGGTAATTACTTTATGTGTTGTAGCATATGGGACGGCGCATTTCCGTGCCAGAACCTAATCTTGCTTAGAAAAACTCTGTTCTGAAGGACTGAAATCATTCATTTACAATAGTACTCCATAGAAAATATGACCCTCTATATGATTTAGATTCGTTTGTGATAGTTCAAAGTGGATTTCGCTTTGGATACTTAGAGCAGACGTAGGTTTGGATGGAAGTTGACAAGTCATGTGTCAATAAACCCTTCTTTACGATTACATGTAGCAATTCACGGGGGATTATTCTCCCCGGGCAAACATTATGCTCCACCGATGTTCTGTTTTTCTACCATGAGGAAAATATCATTATCGACGTCAAATATAACTCTGTTGTTGGTGCTCAGGAAGGATTGGGACAGTTAGCCTGCATTTCGCGATAATAACAGTGGTTAGGCTTCATGCCGCTCACTGTA
Source organism: Fasciola hepatica (assembly GCA_948099385.1). Lineage (NCBI taxonomy): Eukaryota > Metazoa > Platyhelminthes > Trematoda > Plagiorchiida > Fasciolidae > Fasciola > Fasciola hepatica. Next base: position 2,779,207 of record CANUEZ040000094.1, read on the forward strand.
GAACTAGCTGAACCAAGTAAATTCCAGATTGTTCTACGCAGGAAAACCGTATACAAAATCGGAATATCTTATCGTATTATAGTTCTTTCTATAACGATTAGAGCAAAATGATTTAGATTTTATCTAGCAAAGTCCATTTGGGTCACCAAGTGATACATGAATAATGTGAATAAACGTACTGCCATTCCGTAATGATGAAAATTATCTGCAGTCAGTTTTATCTTCATGCTCCTAACCGGCCATGGTGAAAAAATCATCAAGGTAGGCTTTGATTCCCTTTTTTCTAAATTCCAGTCCCGCTTTGACAGGCGATTGGCAGCTCATAACTATCCATTGCCCCATTCTAGAAAAACTGTACCATTACTACATAATAAAAGGAAAAAAACGAAAACGTATTTGGAAAATAAAAGCCCCTCTTGCAACATAGCACGATTCCTGTCCTGTACGCTTTTGCTGCTTCTCCTTATGGTGCTTGCTGCGGAAGAATTGTTTCTATGAGTTCATGTAAAACCATTGTATTCGACAAACATGGGGGGGGGGGAATATCAATGTAAAGCCACGTCACCACATTAAGGACAAGTTAACAGACAGCTGCTTCTGCTGACACTATGCACTTTCCCATCGATGCAAGGCAATAGCCTCGACAACCCTCAACAATGCGGTATTCTTTCCCACATATATGACCCGAAAAGCAGTGTTTCGATCAACTAAATGTCGCCTCGTCAAAGATATGCACATTTTCATAACTTCAGACTTGTTTATCTTGCTGACGAAACTCATACTATTCTAACTAATACCAAATCGCTAAGCAACTGAAGTTGAATATATTATCCTCTATATCGCTTTATAATTCAACCCTTTCGCCACCAAACTCTATCTTTTACGCTGAAATCGATATTTACCCTCATTGTCCTTTTTAAGCTTGATGAACTCTTCTATCTTGAATTCACTCATCGACTGACCTATATCAACAGTTCTGCGTGTATTGTCTGCTGGAAATTTAACGAGGTGGAAGTGCCATTCCTTGCATCCCTAGACACTATCTACGTTGTCACATTCCCCACGGGGAAAGATGTTCAGCTCATTTTATGTTTCGGTAACAATCCGAACTTTTTCATAGTCCACGGTTCCCCCCAAATGGTAGTTTACCTCCATCATTTGTAGAAGTTTCCCCAGTGACTGACGGTAAGACCAAACACAAACGGTTCATTCAGAGGCGCGATCGGAAGAAATGCGAGCAACATTGTCACTGGACATCATCGGATTACTCAGAGATATGACCGATACTTCTGACCTAAGGGTATTTTCTCAGTTTGATCCTTGGGGAAATTTTCCATACCCAGCAAGATTGCTACTCTTACTCGCATCTGAAACGCTTAGTTCGCTTGAAGGAGCACGTATTCGAGGTCGTAAACTATGATGTCTTGGGAAATGTATTCCATTTAAATAAAATTAACTTCAGACAGCGAACATCCTGCACATTTGATACCCAACTATCGGCAACTATTGCAGAGAAAGGTAAAGGAAGATTACGTAGCTAAACTGATGGTTACCAAGCTTTGGCTCCGCTCCTTAACCGGATCACACACACAACAAATACCTCTAACGTTGGTGAAAACTCCCTTCAAAAACCTGTCATGGATGCCACTGCCTTATCCGATGTACACAAAGAGCTAAATGGATTCCATGCAAACAAGGCTTGTAGTCAAAATGGTCTACAACCAAGCTTGTTGAACAGGTCCTTCAACATAACACTTATCGTACTGTTTTAGTCTCCCTAGCCTATGTTGAAGTCATGAGCTCAAACCCAATTGCTGGAATGTCGCCTCTACCACCCAAGTACCTAAAAGGTTACCTCCAAACTAACTTCGTTGGCTTTTGCATCAGCGGCTGCCAAATGTTTTGAAAAGCTTTTGTTCTGAAGGCTTTCTTACCGTAGCGTTATGTTGGGCTTCAACCAATTTTTATTTCGCAATTCACATTCAACCCTCGATTCCCAAGCCTCCGTCAACAAATCCCTAATCAACTGATTGCTCGAATAGGTTAGTTAAGATTTGCTTCTTCGGGTAAAGTAACTATATTGATTGCGTCAAATTAATAGATTTATTCTGCTTATGTGGTGATTTCCTTACCCGTATATCTGGAATCATTGCAGAGCATTTACGCAGAGCATCATTTGTCAAGTACCCCTATGTGACTCGTGTTATTATCTGAACAGATCATGCCACAATAATTTCTTTGAAGCTCTGACAACTCACTTTTTAGTAAGGTCATTCCCTAAAGAGTTTTACCTAAAGAGAAGTCGTGTGTTTTCGTGCATCCTTCTAGGCTCTTTTTATACTCTGGTCGCCATATCCTCCTGGTTGTTGGCCAAATATTTTTTTAAAATATTATCGCCCTTTTTCTTGGCTTAACAGAGTCATTCGTTAGCTTCTCATCCTGTGCGTCAAAACTAAAAATCACGAAGTTGACTTCACATTGTCTTGTAACATTTTGGGAGATAACATCGAGTTCTACCTTTCATCTCAGTCACTGCATCTCACAATCTTTGACTAGATTACAGTACGAAAATGTGTTTGCTCTCCGTGGTTCTCTATCTATCTCGCTCGAATATTTATCAATGCGCATGCACTCACCACCGAAGTTTCTCCACAGTAATTCGTTGAACACTCTTCTTGGCTGACTTTATTTGCATTACATTGATTCCGGAAAGGCTTGACAGTTATACTCGGACGCATGAAGACCGAATGTGGCTTGGTGGGACTTACGGCAGTCCAGTGATTCTTAGTTGCGCCAAAGCAACTACTTTTACCGGGGATTGTATTGGAAGACCGAGGGAAAAACAAGCTCATCTATGCTTTATTATCGATGAATTATTCATGACCACATAAAGCTGATATCAAGTGAGGAGAAATATGTTTTGGGATAAGTGTTCACATCTGCCATGAAACAGATTTACTTGGAATCTCTCTGTGAATGGATTATTACATGCTCAGTGCCTAAGGCCTTGAATAGTAGGAGACGTGCTTTAAGGTGGTGATTGGGGCGACGGAAATAGGTATAATATTCCTGGGCGTAAAGAAAGGGGAAATCGCACTGTTTTTGCTTGTGAGAAGTTAAGGATGCACAATTTTACCAGTGTGAACAGCTGACTCTGAGGACTCAAGGTTACGGCCACTCTCACCGTGGGGTTAGTCCCACGTGGGTCTGAAAATTATTGAGGCCTTCTTTGGCTCGATTGCTCAACTCTTAGAAATGCCAGATTTTTTTTTCCGAAACTGTCAGACGAGTGCCTGGTTATTCGGCTGATACATAGTGTTCCACAATTGGATTTCGTCACTTCCTGTGTTGATGGCCATTCGTATGATAAAGTTGGTTTTCTATTTGTGGAGCTTAGACTGATCTGTAACGATTTGTTTTCTTCACCAGATCACCTTTGTTAGATGTGAAACAAACAAGCATATTTAGTTTATAGAGAAATAAACCTACCTCTCTAATTCCGTGTTTGAAAGGGCCAGTAGCAAACCAGCAGAATCAGGAACTATCGATAAACTTACTCATGACTTCCTTTGAAGAAACAATCAAGTATGAAAAGAATATTAAATTAAAATAATTTTTTAGGAATCATAGCACCGATGTACAGATCGACTTATTTTAGTTAGTGGACTGATTATTTGGTATTTCATAGTTGAAAGCCTGAGTAAATACCTGGATGAATAATTATCCTCGAAATATTATCGATTTCCAAATAAACTTTGGCATTGTAATTCAAAGTGAGAAATAGAAAAAAAAATCAATGTCACGTAGTTAGCTAAATACGAACATTAACACATGTTTATGAATATTGATGAACCGAGAGAGATTTTCAACTGAGAGAGAGAGAGATGAGGGGACTGTCCCTGCGATCACAATCTGAATAACTTCTAATTAGACAAAACTGGTAGGACTCAGTATCCGTGATCTACTTGTTATAGTTCTCCTGATAGTTAGGTTAAATTTCAACTGGTGGGAAGGAAGTGTGCGAAAAAGACCAAATAAGGATCCTTAACATTTTCAGTTGGTGAAAATGAGAAAAATGGAAAAGCCATTAGTTTTCAAACATATTCCGTTAAATCTCACGATTCACCGTAGGATTTACTCCGTTAATCAATCCCTTTTTCCTCGGAAAACAGATTCATTTATTGCATGTGCATGAAATCCCGAGTGTTCCGAATCATTGAAGTCTATGGTAGATTTTTTATCGGCGTCGCGTAGAGAAATCAATTTCACTTTGTTCATTGCCATGGTAGGTCTTTAGTCGTTGACTGCTTTTTGGACACGACCCTGTTTGCTGTCATTGAGATGGCAGAAAACGCCATCATCTGTTGGCTTGTAGCTCAACTAGTGGGGTGAGTAATAGAGGCTAATTTTTACCACATTCTTGAGCGTGAGTGCCGTGGAACAGGTATATACCCTACACGCTCGAAGGCCCATCACACTATAACAGATAAACGGTAACCAGACCCTGAGACTAGGAAAGAAGGAGAAACATATAAGGTCCCAATAGGTCAGAGGTGGTACCGAGCCGGGAAAAGCGGGGATTACTATCGACCATCAAAGGAAGCCGGCCATAGTGGGGATTCGAACCTACCACCTTCGAGGCCGTCAACAAACCCTATAAACCACTCGACCACCACCGGATAGCAGGAAGTGAGTGACTTCTACTTGTGAGTATTGTGAAATTCTCCGGGTTAGGAAAACCACCATTCCTTTTGCCAAAGTCTTTCCCATCTGGGGCTTCCTGTGCTACTTTCTGAGAAGATTGCTTCGTTCGAGAGTAACAAACTGCTAACGTAGGTGAGTTAACCTGTAACTCTGTAACCCGTGTACAGCTTTTTCGGTCATTTCGTCTGCTCACATCGTATTCGATAATAACCGGCGAAAGTTTGCTAGAGAGGAAGAAATAGCAATTATCAGTGCTTGGATTAAGATGACTCCAGTAAATTCGTTTACTGTTTCGTCAATTTGCTGAACAAAATAAAATTTGTGTCCACTGAATTCCCTCTGAATGGTCACATTGCTTAAAGGGTCGTGCAACTCTGGCACGATACAATCAGTATCATCACCCTCTCTCGTAACATTTATATCCAGAGGAAACTGCTCCGTGTCAACCATGGTTCGATACGGCTTGAACTGTGGTTATGGATGTGTGTATTGTGCAAAATCCTAAAATATCCTCGAGTAACACCCATCAGTAACCAGCTAGCAGGGGAAAATTATGAAATCAAAAGGAACTATGAAATTGCTAAATTACAAAAATGCTCTTTAGGAAATCTTCCAAATGTGAAGCTTGCAAGTTCTCGGTGATCTCTGCACCGGCTCCTAGATTTCCACTCCTGTTAGGTTCCTGATTAAAGACGATTTTGACGAATATCATGCACCAACATTCTATAAAAGATGCCCGAACATAGAACAAAGATCAAGGCGACACATTCGCTGACAATACAAGAGAAAGTAGGCCGTTTTGTGCAACATGTTTGTCTATTAACCGAAAAAAAGAGAATTGAAGTAGCTGGAATTTGGTTTTCGATAAACATGACGTAGTTCTTGGCAGCTTTTTATTTCCACAGTTCATGGATCATGGTCTACAAATGAAGTAAACCCACAAGATAGAAAATATACTCAGCTCGAGGATTATTGAAGCAGCCAATATTGATTCAATCTGAGCCCATGGTTCCAACTCAGTTTTCTCACCCATCTCGTGTTATGGTTGATTATCAAAACTCATAAGGAGCCATTCCATTTTATAATCACCAAGTCTGAAAATTCATTTCCAAAAAGCAATATTTTGGAATAAGTAACAGTTAATCACAAGCAATCACAGGCTCTGCATATATGTGAACTAATCGGTCACAAAATCAATCTAAACAGAACGTATTTGTATTGCTTACCTAATACATCTTGTGGAGGGGATATCGCTTCAGATTGCCTTGTTTACTGTTGCAATGAAGCAATTTATTCGCCATTCACGAACAATCTCAAGGGCTTATTTCGCTAGCTTTTAAAGTGGGTAATTCCATACGTTTATTTGTAAATAATTTATAGTATTTCAGAGAAAGCTATATGATAACGAGTTTACACGCAATCAGCGAGTCTTTCATAAAATACCCTTTTGTTTTTTCACTTGTGCTGACGGGAAAAGTGTCAGGAAATACCGGCAAAGAACCACATTTGTGCTTCAGGAAATTTAATGGAGCTGGAGACGGACTAAACCAGTTTTATTTGCGTTTTTTGTTCGTATTACTGAGAATTCCAGGAAAATGAAAAGCCTGTCATTGATATCAATTATTTTCAAAGATCATCAAAGAATGAAATGTTTGATCGAGTAAACATACACACTCTCTCCGTAGGCTAGAAATCTTGTTTAACCAATTTAGGTCTTACCTATGTTTTTGGAGAAGTATCTACTATATAAGCACCACAAATAACTACACCCGAATGTACGCAGCCTTAGTGAGTGGACTAACAGATTCTTTGAGCATGAGTAGTGCAATAGTTTGGATTTTACCTAATAAGACTCTTCGTGCAGTATCAGTGATCAACTCATCATCGAAAACCACGAAAACAATGCGCACAGCTGCTTCATTTGGTAAGTTGGAAGTCCTTAGCTGTGCAGTGCACAATGAACGAGCTCCCAATTTAGGGAGTCGAACACCCAACTTCCAAGGCTAACTGGGCTGGGACTAAATGACTTATTGAACCTATACAATACATCAAGGAATCCCAACCAGGATTCTTGGCAATCCTTGTAGGTGAGAGCAAGCATTGTAAGGTTTGAAGATGATTTTTTCATTTTTTATTTTCAATAAGGTAAATACTTGGTCAACCATCACAACCAAGACTTTCGGGAGAGTTCAAGACAGGTTTTACACACTAGCTTAAATAACAGATTTGGGGGGACATGTGCAGTGGGTGAACGAGTGTACAACAAATTCGGTAACTTGTCAATGTGTTTCAACTCCGTAATCCTCCCTCGGTGTGTGAACGACAGTAGTTGTAAAATATGTGACCATATGGCGCGAGAAAACAGGTGTGATAAAGGAAGTTTTGGCACAATAAAGAGACTGGGGAGAGGTTGTGCCTAGGAACTTTAGACGAGTCACTTGATACGTCCACAGAAACAGTAACCGTTGCACGAGACTATGTTATTTGTACAGTTCCGGCTTCAATAATCGTAGTACTATTACTTCTGACGTCAACAGCAACCGCCTTATGGTTGCACATCTCCAATTTACGGTCGATCTCACCGCGGAAATGAATCATTAAACTCCAGGTTGTTGTCAGATTGCCGGAATTGTTGCGCACTTATTTTATTCCATCTATTGATGCACATATACTCGCTTTGAACCAGTAATAGGCATGTAAATGCCCAATGTGGAGTATCGAGAATAAATTTCTCCGAGTTCTGTAAGTAGCTCTTCATGATGTTGAAGAGAAGATAGTGGGATGATGATTATGTGAAGTTTGGTTTCACCTGCTCCGGAACAACTAAGGATATGCAAAACTTCAGTGCATTTTTTGTTGCGCTAACTTTCGGACGCAAACCTAAAGTCGTTTAGGATGCTGGAACATTTCAACAACAAGCAATATCGTCGTGAAGTCTTGCAGACCGTAGTGTAGAATCATTGAAAACCAAAGGAGCATGATTTGTGACGGCCAGGTAATCCTCGTGAAGTTAGATTCCATACCATCTGAAGAACTACTGCTGAAGGATCCATACTACGTGGCGTATAAAGATTCCAAATACAAAAAGCTCTAGACAGTTGCGGAAGGGTTGATAAAACCGTGTGCTTTTTAGATGACAATAATTGTTCTAAGGAAAGAAGCCTCCAACAAGCCTAATTAAGTGCCGCATATATATATTTATATATATATATATATATATATATATATATATATATAACGCTAGAGGAAACTGAACTAGCGATATGCGTACGGAAGTTTCGGATCCAGTTGTCGCTGACGTTACGGCAATCCCCTGAAGAGTCTGTCTCCGGTTAGATGAAAAACTGTTGTAAATTGCAATCAACTCACTTTAATGATGAGATATGTTCATGATGGTGCCTTAATGGAAGCATTTTTCATCTGGGAAGACAAGAAAATAATCGGAAAGGAAAAAGAATCCTCCCAGTATATGAAAGATATCCCTGCTAACTATGACTTGGATATATTTAAACTCTTGGTTCTGTGTGTACTGCTGGGGCTGTTGGCATGCTAAGAAATATTACAGTTTTTTGCACAGATGGAACAAGAGATTTCGCACGTGAAAAGTAGTCACCGTTTTCTTCACCAACTTGCTCTGGCACAAGAAACATTGTCCCTCAAGCTGAAAACACTTCACGGAGGACCGTCAATTCGATTAGGGGTCGAGCTCTGAACCGCCGTCTTCTCAAAATGTGTTTTGTGAATAACATGTGAGGGAGGATTCAGTTTTCGTTTTCAATATAGAATTCCCCAGGTAGTCATGTCAGAATGCTTCAACGAGCTTATTTGAACTGCGAGAAGTCGAGGCTTTTATAACCTGGTTATAGAAATGCTAGCCTGACCGAGTGATTGGTCCACTCTTATGAATGACATTATTGTAACTATCAGAGGGAGAAATGAAGAATACATTGACATGTTGCGAGAAGATACATGACTTCCAATAAAAGTTACAACTTTGGGTAACCAACTAGGAGATAGGATCCTCCTAGTTTTCGCTCACTCGAAGATAACATGATACGTATTTCAATTCATTCCCTTTTTGTCATGATATAATTGTACATTATTTCAGGAAAAATGGACGCGGCCAGCTAGAATTCGCAACAGAAGAGAGACCGTCTGAACACCGGAAACGCCCATCACTGACTTTGCACGCTAACAACGCATTGCCCACACTGCGGTCGAATTCAGTGACGGACGACTAGTCTCCAGAGATCTACGTGTTTTTCACGGGTGAAGTGAGCGTTCACTTTCAATGACGAGTCATTTCTTGTAGAAACTCATCTGATAGTCATTAAAAAACAATTTGAATGGGATAACATAATCGTAGCTCAGATTCAGGAATTAATGTGTACCGGGAAGTAAGTTTAGAAGAAAATCTATCAAATGGAATACGTTTTCGGTCATTTTACAACCAACTTTACCCATGTCATGCAATCAATGATCTAAAAATGGAAAAAACGTACTTATTTTGTGAATAAAACTTAACGATTTCGCACGAAGTAACATTGGTCATAGAGAAGACTGCGTTAGCATTTCGAGCCACTTCCTGTTAATCTAAATCCTATCAAAAGAAGCGAGTTGCAAGCCACTGGAAATGCCCGTTCTGGTCGAAGCTCGAGGATGACATTACTGCCCGAAAGCTATACTCACGTCATTTTCAAAGCAAACACAAATAGATGTTCAGCTGGAACGTTTCGTTCGCGGTGAAGATCCTTTTTGGGTTTTTCTTATCGAATTCCAATAGTGTTTGTGCTTTTTAGAGACGGATATCGGTTTACTGAATTTCTTGAGAAAATAGATAGTTTCAGTGTGTTGAAACTTTGAGATTGTTGTAGTCTTTTAGAAGTAGCAATAAACCTGTGGTTATCTCCTCATCAGGCACAAAATAAATTTACTTATTTCAATTGGTCAACAGCGTAAATGTGAATCAATAGTTTTATTTTTTTTCAGATACGCTCAGATTTGTATCAGAAGTGGCACGAAACGCCTCCATCTCAAAGAGCAATCACAGGTCATGGCTGGAATATACGAAACGATGTCACTACCACATCGTGAATCCAACAGAATGAAGAGACAATCAGTTGGGAAAAACAAAACTATTTCCGGCCAGATGAAATCTCACCAGGATCGCTAAAAAGGAGACACAGATAAACCGGCCAAAACCTCGTAAAAATGGGAGAAAATGCACGTTCAAGAAATAAACATGTTTAATGACACGCACTGAGCATGAAGCGTCCCGAACTGTGGTTTCTGCGTGGACAAGATTTCAGAAAAATATCCCGGTAATATTTCGATAGAAGTTTTATAATATTATTTTGAATAAATAGGGAGATAGAGGGAAGGGCCACTCATCCATTTGTAACACTCACTAAATTTCTCGAGATTCGTTTCTCATTGGAAACAATTATCTCCTCGGATGCCCCACTGAGTTTCACTGTTTGATCTGCTCCCATGAATTTCTCGTCTTACTTATCACAACACGTCAACATACGGCAATAAATACATTCACCAATGCATGCCATTTGAAATGCAGGATCATTGAGTAAAAAACCTGTGTGATCCAATATGTGCACCAATTTTATCTTCTGTGTCATATCAGCATAACCCCACTCCGATTAGCCCGACAACTTTGAGCAATGCAGTTTTCTGTCACATCGATTCACAAGCTGTCAAATTTGAATGAAACATACTGATGGTGTAATTTGTAGTATCATATGGAACACGCAATCCACATCCAAAATCGTACCAGTTATTTTATCTGTTTGATTTGGGGCAAATGAAGATACCGAAAATGGGACCACCATATTTGCTCTGACGGTCACGGCGATATATTCTTCTACATTTTCACGAAGCCTCGTTCGTTACCCATGTTCACTAGACCCAAACGTACTTAACATCTTGACCCAATCAAAATAAAGCACGTGAACAATGGTGGACGGAACAGTTCAGTATCATTCTGACTCCATTAGACGTGGCAATGCATAGCACAATACAATATATTTTGAATTCTATCATCCTCTTTTATTTGTCGACGACAAAATTCGCTTTCCAGTATTCCAAATACAACAATATAACAAGATCAACGGAATTTATTCGGATGCTTGAGTGCGAACAAAAACAGAAGTGATTTTACAAGAATTGGTATTGATTTGTGGGAATGGTTTGAAATGTTTGTGATACATGCAATTATTGTTTGCACAAAGTTCACACGACGATTGGATGTGTGGGAATTGTGTTGTCACTTGCTCATTTCCCGATCAATCCACGTCGTTTGCCGATCATTCCTCGGCGTTTGTTGAGTAGATGTGAAGAGGTAACTACAGGAGCAAGGGGAATGATTGCAAATTATGATGTTCAACTATCTGTTTGAATCCAAAATGTAAACATGTTGAATAAATGCCACAGTTCTCAGTTATCCTGAATACCATCCATCAAGCAATTACATTTCTTTTCTCTTGAAACCAATGATTGAATCATCATGCATTTGAAAATCACACTTTGTGAAGCAACGACAAAAAAGAAGAACATACTTGATGCGAGTTTCCATCACTTTTCAAAAATAGTACGAGGTAAGACATTTGCCAAGAAAACTGTCATGATATAGCAAACTGGATTGTTTTGATAACAAAGGACACTACTCTACTACTACTGACAACACCAAATTTTGTGGGTTCACGCGGATTATCTCTAGGGTCAAAACAAAACGAAACAGTAGTCCAGTGTTCGAAAAGAGATTAGTTCTCCATTTTCGATCTATGCTAATCGCCTTCTACCTATCGGGCATGCTGACCATGAGCTATCCTACCCGTGGAATACAAATGACACAATCATTTCCATACACTTGCTCAGTACACGGATCAAGCAAAACAAGTAAATATATAAGAAACGAAAGATGCCAGCAAATATATGCGAAAAACGAAATGATGTATTGAAATTATTGTCTGAATGAACATCAGTCAGTGGAACAAATTCAACAGACACGTCCAATTTAGTGACCGACAAACTCACAAAGGCAGCGGAATGCATCTTCAGGCTGCGAATGGACCATGCATCGGGCACAGATCTGCGCCATTTTGGGGTCATTGCAACAGTCAATCATGTCCACACCGAACATTGAACATTGTCTTTTGAGAGAAGGTGAGATGGTCGGGGTTCGCGGTTGTGGGGTGGGGTGGGGTGGGATATGAGATGGTGGCCAAAGTGATACAATACACATATTGTGGATCCGATGCATCGATCAAAAAGAAAACTAATTTGCGTACTACGGGTGATAAGACCGCGTGAAAATATTGGACGTATTTCATTTGAACGAAGCATTCGGTGGAAGACGGGAGGACAATGTGAATGCTAGCACTAGCTCGCGTATGTTTATAATCGTAAGTCAAAATACGGATAAATTTTACTCAGGCATCTAGATAACCGAGAGGTCTTTCATCAACACGATTGGCGTAGTATACTCGAGTGACCAAACGACGGAGAATATTTGTGGGAAATACAATTGTTTGAACCAGTTTGAAGAAGAGGAGATAAGTAGAAACCGTTTCTCGATGTACTACCATGTTTCAAATTGGAGAACTCGGAAATCATATGTGCCAGTAACACGCAAACCAGATCAATTGAAGCAGTTGAAAGATCTGCTGATTTTTCTCGAATTCGATGGGGCATTACTCAGGTATTCACTGTGTTTGTTCATCATATTTCTCCCATTTTATTTGACCAGCATAAAAATTACTAAACATTTTGCACTGTTTTAACAATGCATGTGTCAAGTGAAAACATGTTCGACTGAAGCAGACTGCCTACCACTACACAACTTTCTTTTGGTTCACTTCTGGTAATCTTATCATTACTTAGTAGCCATGGTCTCTTGTCTCCCCATGAGTCACGAGTTTGTTTACGTGTATGGATACTGGTTTCTCGTCCCCAACTATTCAGGTAGGAAGCTGTAAGCTGACGAAATACCATCGAATGACTGTTAGAATACTAATTCGAAAATCGGAATATGAGATTCTGAAGACTTTTACCAATGGTAGATAGAGATCTTCGGCCACTCGACTCGTTATCGTAGCACACCTAATTGGACCCTGAGTGATTCTCCTCTCCAAGTCTGAAGGTCTGTTTGTTGGTTTTCCGTAATCGTGCAATCAACTTCGCGGACATAGGGCACGCACACTTCAAGGCACTCATACGAAACCGTGAAACAATAAATAAAATAAAATTACCTCAACAGAACTCTCAGTGCTTATGTCCTACCTATGCCTCTCAACCCAGTGGTTAGGAAGATCATTTCAAATTACAAGAGATCGACAGGCACATTAGCAAAACGTGAATGGATCCATTCCAATCAGTTTCGTGAACGATCGGTTAGGTTAATCATTCGAACCACAATAAGCGATCCTCAATATCAATATACTGAGTGTCTGGCTCACTGCTCACAACAAGAGCAATTCACAATAAAACTATTCACATTCATCAGAAATGAGGAAACGAGTGAAGGTGACAATTATCAAACTTACCCACACATCTCTGTATCACAGATATCCAACTCTCCATTACTGACAGCGTAAGTGAAACTGACGATGTAGAGGGACACAATCAGCTGGATTGCAAGCGAGATGGATTGCATTGCAAAGTGATAATCTGCTGACAGAACAGAGATAGAGTGTGAATGTATTGGATCAAAAATATTCACATTTCACACCAAATTACTTTTCCTGACTATTAGCTTGCTATTGTTTCCAGCATTTGATCAGGATCATATGACAGATTCAACATATGTATTTGTGATTCTTCTTGCTAAATATGAAATCAAATAAAGTGAAATTTCATTGACTAAATTGACACATCTGAAGGAGACTGATGAATCTATGGCGCACAAGTCTGTGTTTCGCGTAATTGATCACGAACGCGGTATCGTGAAAATAGGAGTCTCCTTTATAAAACGGATTTCAACTCGATGTTTGTCGTTAGCAATGATCATACCTTCCGAACGGTGATGCAACACGCTGTGGTTAGTTGGGCAACACAATGAGTACACTACGAAAAACAGTCACACACGTGAGAACGCAGAATGACTCAACGGAAATACAGCAATCATACGTAGTATTGTATATGGAAGATTAGCTTGGACTGACCGACGAAATAACTTCCAACCAATCATTCTGTGATACTGAAAAGGGACTCTTCGTTCAGGTTGACCCCTAATGATTCAAATGATTTTACAGTGAGAAAGCCCTTCAACAATTCCAAATTCTGTCGTAAACCACAAATCGACTTACTTCAAAGCTGACCAACTGTTTGGATTGTTTTCAGTGTTGATTCGCCTAGACTACTTCATTTATATATGTGATCAGATATGCCATAATTGGTCGTTTATCTCAACATCCTAGGCCAACCAATGGGCAAACCGAGTCATTTTATTGGTCAGTATGACTGTTCGATGTTTTCCCATAGAACCAGTAGGGTAACGTTTGCATCTAATTTGAGCCAAATATATAATTTTGAAATGGAGTTTTGCAGACGACTCTCCCGTGCCAGGAACAATCAAATTGTTAGAGTTGTTCTAATCGAATATGCATTATGTGCCGTTTAGCAAAATACATGTTGGAGATGCACAAATCATTTTCAGGAATATTGCCTAATACTTTGTTTGGTGTAGATAAATAAATGAAACATCAATTTTGGGTATTTGTCTACGTTATATGCTCCGAGTTGTGTATGATCGAGTTGAACTGGAAGACTATAGGGTCAGTGCTATAGTGTGATAACGGAATACCGCTTATCCGTTTCTCATGAGACACTTAACGGATATTCGCATCATCTTTCAATTTATTGCAATGACTGGCAAATGAGAGTTTGGATACGTTGTCAGGCTGTAAAATTACTCAGTCCTGTATCGGAATTGACCACCCAGAACACGGTTTCTCAAGTGGGGATGATATTATAACCAAGCGAGTGTAACTAGTGGTTTGAGGTTTCTTTAAATATGATGATGCAAATCTGATCATTGCACATACACGACCATAAACATGATTTGAATTCATTCTTCTGACGGGGTTATCGATGGGATGATCGTAGAGGTCGCAGGTGTTTCGTGGAGAAATCTGTTTTAATTATTACTACTGGTTTCTATGTGATCAGCTTGAATATGGATCATAATGTGGACGAATTATCGCTCCGTGCCTTCATTGGCCTTGAGAGAGTTGCTGAAAATGCAGATCTTTGTTCTGCACGTTACATTGACCAGATTCGACGTCTAGGTATTTTACCGACGTAGCTCGGAGAGTATCATTTTCGGTATCATATGAATTCGGACTGGCCTTCACATTGTTTTTTCGTATTTATCGCATTTTACAAACGCGGTAAACAAATCGCCATATTTGACAGATTTTATTTCAGGTTCTGATACGAGGATGAGTCGGCTAGGCTCGAGACATATTGTTGTAGAATAGGATAGGTATATTGAAAATAAAATGTGTTGATAAAATGGTACCTTTTAGCACACCCACCTCTGAGGTTGCAATTATAAAATCCCTGCCTTAGTAGAGCGTAAATTGTCGACTCTTCTCCAAACAATCAGATAATAACGCAATAATGGAAGTGTGAATGCCACTCGCAGAGGCTATGTGAAACAACTTCCCTTTTTCAACATGACTGAAGACGTCGTTGAATCTGGTAACCCTGATGTGACGAACACAGATCGGTATTTCCGGTAACTCCTTCCACGCCAATCCTGCCCACATGCAAAGATTTACAGTTGTATAAAACTATGATCCAAAGTACAACATAAAAAGCACAAAAGTGAATGTGAAGTCTGTTCCCGTTGCAGTTCTGTGGGCACAGTGAGCACCAGACTCACCAGTCCTGTGTGTTTGTCCCACGATATCCCATTTGAGGAGAAGTACCGAAAAGATGGATATGTGTTCTCCACGTTACGTTTTCTAAATTCAGACTAGGGGACATCTTAGTTCGGACATCTTAGTTCGCCTTTCCTGTGCAATTTATCTCACTTGCTTTTCAGCTGACCAGTTTAGAAAATATCAGACATATCTAGGAAATTTTGAAGCATTTCATTTGTTCCATGTTTGGTTCCAGTTTTGTTAGAACAAACTTCGACAGGCGAAACATCACATTCTGATCTTAGATCTCCAATTGAGACTAGCTATTATCGGACAAGATATTTTTGTGACAAACAGTGCACTTCTCAATGACTACATATTTCTCGCTTAGGCGTACGTCACTTTGATCTTCAAAGAACTCCTAAATACATAGAACGATAATTCGTCCACATTATGATCCATATTCAAGCTGATCACATAGAAACCAGTAGTAATAATTAAAACAGATTTCTCCACGAAACACCTGCGACCTCTACGATCGTCCCATCGATAATCCCGTCAGAAGAATGAATTCAAATCATGTTTATGGTCGTGTATGTACAATTATCAGATTTGCATCATCATATTTAAAGAAACCTCAAACCACTAGTTACACTCGCTTGGTTATAATATCATCCCCACTTGAGAAACCGTGTTCTGGGTGGTCAATTCTGATACAGGACTGAGTAATTTTACAGCCTGACAACGTATCCAAACTCTCATTTGCCAGTCATTGCAATAAATTGAAAGATGATGCGAATATCCGTTAAGTGTCTCATGAGAAACGGATAAGCGGTATTCCGTTATCATACTATAGCACTGACCCTATAGTCTTCCAGTTCAACTCGATCATACACAACTCGGAGCATATAACGTAGACAAATACCCAAAATTGATGTTTCATTTATTTATCTACACCAAACAAAGTATTAGGCAATATTCCTGAAAATGATTTGTGCATCTCCAACATGTATTTTGCTAAACGGCACATAATGCATATTCGATTAGAACAACTCTAACAATTTGATTGTTCCTGGCACGGGAGAGTCGTCTGCAAAACTCCATTTCAAAATTATATATTTGGCTCAAATTAGATGCAAACGTTACCCTACTGGTTCTATGGGAAAACATCGAACAGTCATACTGACCAATAAAATGACTCGGTTTGCCCATTGGTTGGCCTAGGATGTTGAGATAAACGACCAATTGTGGCATATCTGATCACATATATAAATGAAGTAGTCTAGGCGAATCAACACTGAAAACAATCCAAACAGTTGGTCAGCTTTGAAGTAAGTCGATTTGTGGTTTACGACAGAATTTGGAATTGTTGAAGGGCTTTCTCACTGTAAAATCATTTGAATCATTAGGGGTCAACCTGAACGAAGAGTCCCTTTTCAGTATCACAGAATGATTGGTTGGAAGTTATTTCGTCGGTCAGTCCAAGCTAATCTTCCATATACAATACTACGTATGATTGCTGTATTTCCGTTGAGTCATTCTGCGTTCTCACGTGTGTGACTGTTTTTCGTAGTGTACTCATTGTGTTGCCCAACTAACCACAGCGTGTTGCATCACCGTTCGGAAGGTATGATCATTGCTAACGACAAACATCGAGTTGAAATCCGTTTTATAAAGGAGACTCCTATTTTCACGATACCGCGTTCGTGATCAATTACGCGAAACACAGACTTGTGCGCCATAGATTCATCAGTCTCCTTCAGATGTGTCAATTTAGTCAATGAAATTTCACTTTATTTGATTTCATATTTAGCAAGAAGAATCACAAATACATATGTTGAATCTGTCATATGATCCTGATCAAATGCTGGAAACAATAGCAAGCTAATAGTCAGGAAAAGTAATTTGGTGTGAAATGTGAATATTTTTGATCCAATACATTCACACTCTATCTCTGTTCTGTCAGCAGATTATCACTTTGCAATGCAATCCATCTCGCTTGCAATCCAGCTGATTGTGTCCCTCTATATCGTCAGTTTCACTTACGCTGTCAGTAATGGAGAGTTGGATATCTGTGATACAGAGATGTGTGGGTAAGTTTGATAATTGTCACCTTCACTCGTTTCCTCATTTCTGATGAATGTGAATAGTTTTATTGTGAATTGCTCTTGTTGTGAGCAGTGAGCCAGACACTCAGTATCTTGATATTGAGGATCGCTTATTGTGGTTCGAATGATTAACCTAACCGATCGTTCACGAAACTGATTGGAATGGATCCATTCACGTTTTGCTAATGTGCCTGTCGATCTCTTGTAATTTGAAATGATCTTCCTAACCACTGGGTTGAGAGGCATAGGTAGGACATAAGCACTGAGAGTTCTGTTGAGGTAATTTTATTTTATTTATTGTTTCACGGTTTCGTATGAGTGCCTTGAAGTGTGCGTGCCCTATGTCCGCGAAGTTGATTGCACGATTACGGAAAACCAACAAACAGACCTTCAGACTTGGAGAGGAGAATCACTCAGGGTCCAATTAGGTGTGCTACGATAACGAGTCGAGTGGCCGAAGATCTCTATCTACCATTGGTAAAAGTCTTCAGAATCTCATATTCCGATTTTCGAATTAGTATTCTAACAGTCATTCGATGGTATTTCGTCAGCTTACAGCTTCCTACCTGAATAGTTGGGGACGAGAAACCAGTATCCATACACGTAAACAAACTCGTGACTCATGGGGAGACAAGAGACCATGGCTACTAAGTAATGATAAGATTACCAGAAGTGAACCAAAAGAAAGTTGTGTAGTGGTAGGCAGTCTGCTTCAGTCGAACATGTTTTCACTTGACACATGCATTGTTAAAACAGTGCAAAATGTTTAGTAATTTTTATGCTGGTCAAATAAAATGGGAGAAATATGATGAACAAACACAGTGAATACCTGAGTAATGCCCCATCGAATTCGAGAAAAATCAGCAGATCTTTCAACTGCTTCAATTGATCTGGTTTGCGTGTTACTGGCACATATGATTTCCGAGTTCTCCAATTTGAAACATGGTAGTACATCGAGAAACGGTTTCTACTTATCTCCTCTTCTTCAAACTGGTTCAAACAATTGTATTTCCCACAAATATTCTCCGTCGTTTGGTCACTCGAGTATACTACGCCAATCGTGTTGATGAAAGACCTCTCGGTTATCTAGATGCCTGAGTAAAATTTATCCGTATTTTGACTTACGATTATAAACATACGCGAGCTAGTGCTAGCATTCACATTGTCCTCCCGTCTTCCACCGAATGCTTCGTTCAAATGAAATACGTCCAATATTTTCACGCGGTCTTATCACCCGTAGTACGCAAATTAGTTTTCTTTTTGATCGATGCATCGGATCCACAATATGTGTATTGTATCACTTTGGCCACCATCTCATATCCCACCCCACCCCACCCCACAACCGCGAACCCCGACCATCTCACCTTCTCTCAAAAGACAATGTTCAATGTTCGGTGTGGACATGATTGACTGTTGCAATGACCCCAAAATGGCGCAGATCTGTGCCCGATGCGTGGTCCATTCGCAGCCTGAAGATGCATTCCGCTGCCTTTGTGAGTTTGTCGGTCACTAAATTGGACGTGTCTGTTGAATTTGTTCCACTGACTGATGTTCATTCAGACAATAATTTCAATACATCATTTCGTTTTTCGCATATATTTGCTGGCATCTTTCGTTTCTTATATATTTACTTGTTTTGCTTGATCCGTGTACTGAGCAAGTGTATGGAAATGATTGTGTCATTTGTATTCCACGGGTAGGATAGCTCATGGTCAGCATGCCCGATAGGTAGAAGGCGATTAGCATAGATCGAAAATGGAGAACTAATCTCTTTTCGAACACTGGACTACTGTTTCGTTTTGTTTTGACCCTAGAGATAATCCGCGTGAACCCACAAAATTTGGTGTTGTCAGTAGTAGTAGAGTAGTGTCCTTTGTTATCAAAACAATCCAGTTTGCTATATCATGACAGTTTTCTTGGCAAATGTCTTACCTCGTACTATTTTTGAAAAGTGATGGAAACTCGCATCAAGTATGTTCTTCTTTTTTGTCGTTGCTTCACAAAGTGTGATTTTCAAATGCATGATGATTCAATCATTGGTTTCAAGAGAAAAGAAATGTAATTGCTTGATGGATGGTATTCAGGATAACTGAGAACTGTGGCATTTATTCAACATGTTTACATTTTGGATTCAAACAGATAGTTGAACATCATAATTTGCAATCATTCCCCTTGCTCCTGTAGTTACCTCTTCACATCTACTCAACAAACGCCGAGGAATGATCGGCAAACGACGTGGATTGATCGGGAAATGAGCAAGTGACAACACAATTCCCACACATCCAATCGTCGTGTGAACTTTGTGCAAACAATAATTGCATGTATCACAAACATTTCAAACCATTCCCACAAATCAATACCAATTCTTGTAAAATCACTTCTGTTTTTGTTCGCACTCAAGCATCCGAATAAATTCCGTTGATCTTGTTATATTGTTGTATTTGGAATACTGGAAAGCGAATTTTGTCGTCGACAAATAAAAGAGGATGATAGAATTCAAAATATATTGTATTGTGCTATGCATTGCCACGTCTAATGGAGTCAGAATGATACTGAACTGTTCCGTCCACCATTGTTCACGTGCTTTATTTTGATTGGGTCAAGATGTTAAGTACGTTTGGGTCTACTGAACATGGGTAACGAACGAGGCTTCGTGAAAATGTAGAAGAATATATCGCCGTGACCGTCAGAGCAAATATGGTGGTCCCATTTTCGGTATCTTCATTTGCCCCAAATCAAACAGATAAAATAACTGGTACGATTTTGGATGTGGATTGCGTGTTCCATATGATACTACAAATTACACCATCAGTATGTTTCATTCAAATTTGACAGCTTGTGAATCGATGTGACAGAAAACTGCATTGCTCAAAGTTGTCGGGCTAATCGGAGTGGGGTTATGCTGATATGACACAGAAGATAAAATTGGTGCACATATTGGATCACACAGGTTTTTTACTCAATGATCCTGCATTTCAAATGGCATGCATTGGTGAATGTATTTATTGCCGTATGTTGACGTGTTGTGATAAGTAAGACGAGAAATTCATGGGAGCAGATCAAACAGTGAAACTCAGTGGGGCATCCGAGGAGATAATTGTTTCCAATAAGAAACGAATCTCGAGAAATTTAGTGAGTGTTACAAATGGATGAGTGGCCCTTTTCTCAAATCTCCGATCACGATTCACACAGATTCATAAAGTTAGAATATCATGGGAATATGATGGCAGTGTTAGTGAAAGCGATTCCACAAAGCGATTTGTTTGTATCAATTGTGGTTTGTCGTCACTTAGTATTTGACATAGTAATGGAACGTATGGACTAATCACCTAAAATCTGCCGGTGACGCAATCAATTCCAGTGTGATATGAGTCAGTGACCGAAGCAAACACAGAACAGGCTGGGACGACGATCAGAAACATACTCGCGTTGGTTATCGCTCATTTCGTTTAGAAGAATATTCACGGGTCGTACAGACTTGTGTTTCCATCGGTTCCTAGTTAATAATCGCTCAGTTTAAGGTGTTACGACTTTGGGCAATGAGTACATTCCAGATGGATATAAATAAACATTCTCAAATATGAGTCTTCCCACCAATTTGCTTTGGCATTTCTGCAAATCATTTCAAATAAAACTCAAAATATCATGTTGCATTTGTCCAATCATTCTCACTGAGAACAGTTTGAGAGGACAGATTGGCGTGCGATTTCGTAGCCAGCGATTCATACACGTGTCATTACATCACAATGTATTACGACATGTTGAGTGATTGGACCAATTCAACAGAAGGAAGTGATAGAGAATAATGGTGACAAAATAGAGTAAAGAAAACAATTGTAATCGAGATTTAAATCAAGAGCATATGTGGATTGTTTTTCTCGTGTTATGTCAGTTTTCGTCTGGTCGATGATATGTTGGAGGGTGGAGGGTGGACAATTCTGCAAAGGCACTTCGAATCAAACTAGTAATATCATGTTCCTTACAATCACAGACATATATCTGGAGAAGCAAAAATGTGGATCTCATTTGGGTTAAATTGTGCATTGGTGATTCTACCTACCAAGTTACTTACAACTGTGCTCAAACAGTCTAACATCAGTCTATTGCTTCAGAATATAAACACGTGAACCGCATTCCGACAGTCTGTACAATATTTAATTTATTCTCTAGTGAATGTCGAACAAGTGGAATTTGGAGCATCTGCTTGCTGCGATCAGAAGGAAATGCAAATGATGTGAACTGCGCTACCGCTACTGACTTCGTTGCGTTTAGTTGGCTGTCGCCCCTTATATGAACTACTGTACTAGTATTACTTAATAAAAAGGAAGTAAATAGAACAATGCAACAATGAAACAATGAAACAACTGCATTTTGCACAAACCCTGTCTCTGCGCGGCACGCATAATACTTATTTTCATCACTCAAAGTCGAATGCTGAACAGACAGTATTAGATCGCCTAAGGCAGCGCACACACACACACACACATGATGCACCAGTGGGTCAATAATCCCATTTTACATTCGTTGTATTTGGAAATGTAGAAGAATAATAATAACATCCGTTTGATTGTTATCAATGGCTTCTGATGTGTGCATGAGTATTACCTTTCTTATTGGAATACCACACACTCAGATCTTCTTTCCGCGGAACAAACATTTTCATTTCTGGATATTTTGCTTCACCGTCGGTGAAATTCTAGTTATTGCACCGATATGTGTTGCTGGAAACCACTTATGAAGTTGGCTGTTTAATCTATATTGGGTGCATAATTTTATGATGGCATTCACACCAAGCATTTTACATGAGTTCATTGAAAGCTGTGGGAGTGCAAGTAGATATCATCACAACACCTGGTCATTAGAATAATCGATGAAAGAGATGAGACGATTTCTGTTGCCATGAATGAAGTGCCAGTAACGACATGTACCGTGCTGTTGTTCATATGAATTTTCAGTTTATCTTCCCAAAACATCATCGATATTCCCATTCGGATATATCAATATGGTTGTGGTTGTGGTTGAAATCGAATTTGAAGTTGAATTTGGGAAAATTATTTGC
The DNA here is from genome assembly GCA_948099385.1 of Fasciola hepatica. Lineage (NCBI taxonomy): Eukaryota > Metazoa > Platyhelminthes > Trematoda > Plagiorchiida > Fasciolidae > Fasciola > Fasciola hepatica. Next base: position 2,801,955 of record CANUEZ040000094.1, read on the forward strand.
TTCAGTGCAGGCATCGTGGCTGAATGAGAATGTTGACGACTCCCTAGTACGCACAGATAGATTCCGAGATTACCATCGAGATAGATACCTGATCAAGAAGAATTATGGAGGAGAGATTGGTGATAATTTATGAATTACTGTTAGTGATTGTATTCGTGCTAGCACATACCCACTACTTTCCTGCATGTTAACTTATATCAGTAATTTTCACACGAGAGTAAATTCTGTGTTGGATGAATTGAACACAAATCATCCTCAGTTATTCTCCCTTAAATAGAAAGCATTTGTTTTTACAAGTGATGAAGGCTTAGATATTGTGAGACCAGAAATATATTCGCACACTGCTTCCAGATGACTGGCATAAACGAATCAGGTGAAATCTAATATTCTACGCATTTTTACTTCCTAAAATATCTCCACCGATTGCAGCTATCGGCAATGACTCTCATTGGTTTTCTTCATGTGAATATTTCCAGATGACAAACACCTTACTGGGATAATCTGAATAATTCTACATAACACATAAAGAACAATACAAGGTGGTGAACAAGCTCATTTTCAGTGGTTTGTAATCATGCCATTACGTCACATTTTATATGAACAATGGTAAGTGAACAGAACAAATTGAAGATGGGGCAATAGGTCAATAATGAAGTTGAGGAGGGGAGACCACATGCGTGACCTAGATTCATCTCTGGACCGTGAATGGGTTTCTGCGGTGTCATTAAGCTGATCAGCGTATCAGTGTTTTGTTTGTGGAGTGCGGGTGGTGGGAGGGATGTGGAGTAGGTCGAGGAAGCTCCAAAGCTAGCACTAATTGCTTTCGGGCGCATGACAGTTGCACGCAGAGACGAACACATAACAATTGGGTCGTAGCTGGGATTCAACATTTCACTGGTCTTGATTGCCCACTTCGAAGTTTGTAAATTAGCCTGAACGCTTCAGTCACATTCACTGAGTGGGTCAACTGAACGAGGTGTGAACACACAGCACTCGTAATTACCTCATCAGCACCAGCATTCAGACAAGCCAAGTGGTAATCACGGACACGTTCGTATAAGCGTCTGGTCGTAAGGCCAATGTACGCAGTCCCACGGGGACAGGTAAAGGAGAATATAAAGAGACAAAAGAATCTGACACATTATCCTTTAATCTTAAATACACACACGGCTTTGATGTGAGTACAATATTGATCTTTGTCGCGTAAAGCTTTCTGTCAGCGACTCCTGATAATCTTCGATGTATAATATCAGCAGCAATATCACATTTGAACGGCAAGCGGATGTAAACTGACAATTGTAGTTTAGCCAACTTAGGCACACATCTAGAGAGGCTATTTCATTGTTCGCTTCTTTTTTCATCTTAAATTGGATACTAGGATGGGCTGTGCTAAACGTGTTTAGCATAACATTTATGTCCATGGTGTCACCTGCCACGCACATTATATCATCCACATAGCGTTTATAAAGCACGCACTGTCTGATGGTCGACTACAGTTGATTGGTCTAAATTTTCGCCATGAAAACATCGGCCGATAGTGGTCCCAAGGTGACCCCATTGTTACTCCATCTCTTTGACGATAGATTTCGTCATTGAATTTAACATGCACCGTAAACGTGCACACAAAGAGGATTTGTTTCGGTTCGTCCACCAGAAGGCATACGTCGATGTTGTTTTCTTGAATGTAGTCACACAGATGGTTGATAGTTTCACAGATCGGTAAGCTAGTGAACAAGGAGGTGACGTCAACCATGAGCGACTGTCCCTCAGGTTTATACTTCGGACACGGTTCACAAAGTCCAAAGTGTCTCTTTACCTAAGCCTTGAGATTACGGCTCTCACGTGCTCCAATGAGCCAGTTAGCCACTTGACTACCGCATGGTAGGGTGAGTTATACAAGTCAAAATTATGTCTCAACGGTACGCCATATCACGCAATGGTAAGACTGATGTAGACCACCTAAACACTATTCCCACACGTCCCTTCTGTACTCTTACTTCTTTGTATTCTCCCCATGTGTGTATAAATTTTGACCCATTCTTTACATCCGACATATTTAAAATTCTCCTCAAATGTATAGCTTTTTATTCCATGGGTCCGGATAGATTCGCGTCATGCCCAAGGGTCACAACACAACTGGCACAGAGAAGAGTTTCGTCCGATAGCTTCCATATCGGCAGCACTTAAACCCAATGAGAAACCTATACCTGATCGTCTTCAAACCCTTCTGAGGTTACCTCCCGACCTTTGTCAATTGGCCTAAGAACGAAAAACGATTCATTCTAACTCCCATCACTTCACAATTCACTTTGTTTTTAAATTTCTAAACAAATGCACCTGATCTTCCCACTGTGTGTTTCTTGCATTTTACTCAACCTTTGTTCAGTAAACCACTCTCTTTTCCAAAGGCTTACAGCTTTGAATTGCCCGTGACTAATTCTTCCCCGGTTATCTAACTATTTTCACAATGGAATGCATGAAACCAATTCTGGAGCATTCCAATGCACTGTGTTGTGCATTTCCTTACTTTCTAATTGGCATGAGTAACCTATCGATTTCTTCCGTATCTGTGGCATTTATATGCACTATGAATGTCGTTCATTGTACACACCTCACAACTACAATAAGCCAGTTGGCCACCTGACTACTGCATGGTAGGGTGAGTTGCAGCTGGGACTCAACATTACACTAGTCTCGATTGCCACTTCGAAGTTTTAAATTGGCCTGAACGCTTCAGTCACATTCACTGAGTGGTTTGCATTCCCCGCTTGTTATTATAAACTCTGAATCTTTCTCTACGCCCAACATATTTCCTATTCTCCTCTACTATGTAGTTTTTATTCAAACAGGTCCGGATAACCTCGCGGTTCTGAATGAGGCATTTAATTCCAGTTTGTTTGGAAGTGAAATTGTGTTACTCTTCTCCAATCTCATGAAAGCATTCGTTTTCAATACTTCTATTTTTCACATGCACTATGTATCAGATCGATTTTCATTGTACAAAAGACGTCAACCACTGAGTAGTCTCTCTGCCGATTTTGATGGACTGAGGGCAAGGAAGACGAAAAATAAAGATGATGAGCTTTGCGGCATCTAATCGGAAGGGAAAAATTTAGCACGTTCGAGTACGCAGGCGAATAGTTTTTTTTCAAAATTCCGAAAATGGTTGTAATAAACACATTCCCAAAGCCCTGAATCAGATATTCGTAAACCAGAGGGAATTTCTAGCTGACACACATACTCTCTCTCTGCAGGCAAGTCAAATATAATGAAATTCACTTATCCCGTTAGAGAATGGCAATACACGGAAGGATGTCGCGAAGGCATTTGACGAGAACGCCATTGATGAAAAATGGTAGTAAACAAAGCAGAAATTGCAGTCGGTAAACAGACGAGGAAAGAGAGGAATATATTTACAAAAATGTAGTTGGTTTCCACTTCGGTCGTAATTTCACACTTTGAAACTAGAAATTCAATGATACATGAAACAAGCATCTAGGAAATGTTGCAACAAAAATGTCTCCTTGAATATGACTTATCCATCGTAGATTGATATTTTAGTTGAATTCGAACCTTTTGACATAGGGATTTGGAATGACCAAAGAGGGAATCTGTTGCACAAATGAGATGGAGTTTGCTGCAAACACATTCAGACGACTTAGTAGGGTTCCGTTTCAAACCGGATCGGATGTACAATGTTCCAGTTGAGAAAGGTCTTCATTGAAATGTCAAGAAATGTAGGGGTCGGATATAATGTGGCAAGGCACAATATTGCTTGGTTCTCTGTCCTTCAGAATCCAATGTTCGTCAGGTTATCCGATCAACCCTGCACTCGAAATCATCGGTGTTGCATATCCACTTTCACACCCAGACTTTGAACCCGAAACTTTTCAACTTAGACTTATCCCCTCCCACATATATGTGTATCGTAACTCTACAATGCCTTGCGTAGCAAATGTTTTGGTTGACAAATGAAAAACACAGGGGAACTTTGCACTAACCTCGATGGATGAACCAGTTTTATTTCACCGATAATTATTTTTATTCCTATTTCAAAGTGTCAGTGATCAGTTTCTTTTCATTTGTCTGAAACGTGAGTTTGTTAAATTGCTGAAGTCTTCAATACAGAGAAATACAATACGTTGAAAGCGCGTTTGATAACACTGATCTAAGTCACTCCCATCGGAACTGATACGTACGGCAGAGTTGAGTTTGTTCAGATTATCTCCTCAACTGAGCAAAGTATCAGCGGTCGCCTACATTACTCGCAAGTAGTTGGGAGGTGTATACAAAAAACGACATTCATAGCGCATATACATGCCACAGATACGGAAGAAATCGATAGGTTACTCATGCTAATTAGAAAGTAAGGAAATGCACAACACAGTGCATTGGAATGCTCCAGAATTGGTTTTATGCATTCCACTGTGAAAATAGTTAGATAACCGGGGAAGAATTAGTCACGGGCAATTCAAAGCTGTAAGCCTTTGGAAAAGAGAATGGTTTACTGAACAAAGGTTGAGTAAAATGCAAGAAACACACAGTGGGAAGATCAGGTGCATTTGTTTAGAAATTTAAAAACAAAGTGAATTGTGAAGTGATGGGAGTTAGAATGAATCGTTTTTCGTTCTTAGGCCAATTGACAAAGGTCGGGAGGTAACCTCAGAAGGGTTTGAAGACGATCAGGTATAGGTTTCTCATTGGGTTTCAGTGCTGCCGATTTGGAAGCTATCGGACGAAACTCTTCTCTGTGCCAGTTGTGTTGTGACCCTTGGGCATGACGCGAATCTATCCGGACCCATGGAATAAAAAGCTATACATTTGAGGAGAATTTTACATATGTCGGATGTAAAGAATGGGTTAAAATTTATACAAACATGGGGAGAATACAAAGAAGTAAGAGTACAGAAGGGACGTGTGGGAATAGTGTTTAGGTGGTCTACATCAGTCTTACCATTGCGTGATATGGTGTTCCAACCACAAAGCAGTTTTTTGCATTGCCATGGAAACTTAAGATTCCTGATCCTCAGGAATTGTCCAGCAAACTCAGTATCTGCTCACCAAAAGCCCACAACGAAGGCGTACCGTTGAGACATAATTTTGACTTGTATAACTCACCCTACCATGCGGTAGTCAAGTGGCTAACTGGCTCATTAGAGCACGTGAGAGCCGTAATCTCAAGGCTTAGGTAAAGAGACACTTTGGACTTTGTGAACCGTGTCCGAAGTTTAAACCTGAGGGACAGTCGCTCATAGTTGACGTCACCTCCTTGTTCACTAGCTTACCGATCTGTGAAACCATCAACCATCTGTGTGACTACATTCAAGAAAACAACATTGACGTATGCCAATCATTTGGAAGCAGTGTGCCAATATATGTCTGGTCTCAAAATATCTAAGCCTTCATCACTTGTACAAATATAAGCTTCCTACTGATACAATGAACATTCGTGCAATGAAGCTAATAACTTTCCAAAATCCGAATGGAAATATTCATGATGCGGGATCGATGACAGCAAAACCTGTGTCACCCAATATGTGCACCAATTTTATCTTCTGTGTCATATCAGCATAACCCCACTCCGATTAGCCCGACAACTTTGAGCAATGCAGTTTTCTGTCACATCGATTCACAAGCTGTCAAATTTGAATGAAACATACTGATGGTGTAATTTGTAGTATCATATGGAACACGCAATCCACATCCAAAATCGTACTAATTATTTTGTCTGTTTGATGTGGGGCAAATGAAGATACCGAAAATGGGACCACCATATTTGCTCTGACGGTCACGGCGATATATTCTTCTACATTTTCACGAAGCCTCGTTCGTTACCCATGTTCAGTAGACCCAAACGTACTTAACATCTTGACCCAATCAAAATAAAGCACGTGAACAATGGTGGACGGAACAGTTCAGTATCATTCTGACTCCATTAGACGTGGCAATGCATAGCACAATACAATATATTTTGAATTCTATCATCCTCTTTTATTTGTCGACGACAAAATTCGCTTTCCAGTATTCCAAATACAACAATATAACAAGATCAACGGAATTTATTCGGATGCTTGAGTGCGAACAAAAACAGAAGTGATTTTACAAGAATTGGTATTGATTGGTGGGAATGGTTTGAAATGTTTGTGATACATGCAATTATTGTTTGCACAAAGTTCACACGACGATTGGATGTATGGGAATTGTGTTGTCACTTGCTCATTTCCCGATCAATCCACGTCGTTTGCCGATCATTCCTCGGCGTTTGTTGAGTAGATGTGAAGAGGTAACTACAGAAGCAAGGGGAGTGATTGCAAATTATGATGTTCAAGTGTCCGTTTGAATCCAAAATGTAAAAATGTTGAATAAATGCCACAGTTCTCAGTTATCCTGAATACCATCCATCAAGCAATTACATTTCTCTTCTCTTGAAACCAATGATTGAATCATCATGCATCTGAAAATCACACTTTGTGAAGCAACGACAAAAAGAAGAACATACTTGATGCGAGTTTCCATCACTTTTCAAAAATACTACGAGGTAAGACATTTGCCAAGAAAACTATCACGATATAACAAACTGGATTGTTTTGATAACAAAGGGCACTACTCTACTACTACTGACAACACCAAATTTTGTGGGTTCACGCGGATTACCTATGGGTTCAAAACAAAACGAAACAGTAGTCCAGTGTTCGAAAAGAGATTAGTTCTCCATTTTCGATCTATGCTAATCGCCTTCTACCTATCGGGCATGCTGACCATGAGCTATCCTACCCATGGAATACAAATGACACAATCATTTCCATACACTTGCTCAGTACACGGATCAAGCAAAACAAATAAATATATGAGAAACGAAAGATGCCAGCAAATATATGCGAAAAACGAAAGGATGTATTGAAATTATTGTCTGAATGAACATCAGTCAGTGGAACAAATTCAACAGACATGTCCAATTTAGTGACCGACAAACTCACAAAGGCAGCGGAATGCATCTTCAGGCTGCGAATGGACCATGCATCGGGCACAGATCTGAGCCATTTTGGGGTCATTGCAACAGTCAATCATGTCCACACCAAACATTGAACATTGTCTTTTGAGAGAAGGTGAGATGGTCGGGGTTCGCGGTTGTGGGGTGGGGTGGGGTGGGATATGAGATGGTGGCCAAAGTGATACGATACACATATTGTGGATCCAATGCATCGATCAAAAAGAAAACTAATTTGCGTACTATGGGTGATAAGACCGCGTGAAAATATTGGGCGTATTTAATTTGAACGAAGCATTCGGTGGAAGACGGGATGACAATGTGAATGCTAGCACTAGCTCGCGTATGTTTATAATCGTAAGTCAAAATACGGATAAACTTTAATCAGGCATCTAGATAACCGAGAGGTCTTTCATCAACACGATTGGCGTAGTATACTCGAGTGACCAAACGACGGAGAATATTTGTGGGAAATACAATTGTTTGAACCAGTATGAAGAAAAGGAGATAAGCAGAAACTGTTTCTCGATGTACTACCATGTTTCAAATTGGAGAACTCGGAAATCATATGTGATATTAACACGCAAACCAGATCAATTGAAGCAGTTGAAAGATCTGCTGATTTTTCTCGAATTCGATGGGGCATTACTCAGGTATTCACTGTGTTTGTTCATCATATTTCTCCCATTTTATTTGACCAGCATAAAAATTACTAAACATTTTGCACTGTTTTAACAATGCATGTGTCAAGTGAAAACATGTTCGACTGAAGCAGACTGCCTACCACTACACAACTTTCTTTTGGTTCACTTCTGGTAATCTTATCATTACTTAGTAGCCATGGTCTCTTGTCTCCGCATGAGTCACGAGTTCGTTTACGTGTATGGATACTGGTTTCTCGTCCTCAACTGTTCAGGTAGGGAGCTGTAAGCTGACGAAATACCATCGAATGACTGTTAGAATACTAATTCGAAAATCGGAATATGAGATTCTGAAGACTTTTACCAATGGTAGATAGAGATCTTCGGCCACTCGACTCGTTATCGTAGCACACCTAATTGGACCCTGAGTGATTCTCCTCTCCAAGTCTGAAGGTCTGTTTGTTGGTTTTCCGTAATCGTGCAATCAACTTCGCGGACATAGGGCACGCACACTTCAAGGCACTCATACGAAACCGTGAAACAATAAATAAAATAAAATTACCTCAACAGAACTCTCAGTGCTTATGTCCTACCTATGCCTCTCAACCCAGTGGTTAGGAAGATCATTTCAAATTACAAGAGATCGACAGGCACATTAGCAAAACGTGAATGGATCCATTCCAATCAGTTTCGTGAACGATCGGTTAGGGTAATCATTCGAACCACAATAAGCGATCCTCAATATCAAGATACTGAGTGTCTGGCTCACTGCTCACAACAAGAGCAATTCACAATAAAACTATTCACATTCATCAGAAATGAGGAAACGAGTGAAGGTGACAATTATCAAACTTACCCACACATCTCTGTATCACAGATATCCAACTCTCCATTACTGACAGCGTAAGTGAAACTGACGATATAGAGGGACACAATCAGCTGGATTGCAAGCGAGATGGATTGCATTGCAAAGTGATAATCTGCTGACAGAACAGAGATAGAGTGTGAATGTATTGAATCAAAAATATTCACATTTCACACCAAATTACTTCTCCTGACTATTAGCTTGCTATTGTTTCCAGCATTTGATCAGGATCATATGAAAGATTCAACATATGTATTTGTGATTCTTCTTGCTAAATATGAAATCAAATAAAGTGAAACTTCATTGACTAAATTGACACATCTGAAGGAGACTGATGAATCTATGGCGCACAAGTCTGTGTTTCGCGTAATTGATCACGAACGCGGTATCGTGAAAATAGGAGTCTCCTTTATAAAACGGATTTTCAACTCGATGTTTGTCGTTAGCAATGATCATACCTTCCGAACGGTGATGCAACACGCTGTGGTTAGTTGGGCAACACAATGAGTACACTACGAAAAACAGTCACACACGTGAGAACGCAGAATGACTCAACGGAAATACAGCAATCATACGTAGTATTGTTTATGGAAGATTAGCTTGGACTGACCGACGAAATAACTTCCAACCAATCATTCTGTGATACTGAAAAGGGACTCTTCGTTCAGGTTGACCCCTAATGATTCAAATGATTTTACAGTGAGAAAGCCCTTCAACAATTCCAAATTCTGTCGTAAACCACAAATCGACTTACTTCAAAGCTGACCAACTGTTTGGATTGTTTTCAGTGTTGATTCGCCTAGACTACTTCATTTATATATGTGATCAGATATGCCACAATTGGTCGTTTATCTCAACATCCTAGGCCAACCAATGGGCAAACCGAGTCATTTTATTGGTCAGTATGACTGTTCGATGTTTTCCCATAGAACCAGTAGGGTAACGTTTGCATCTAATTTGAGCCAAATATATAATTTTGAAATGGAGTTTTGCAGACGACTCTCCCGTGCCAGGAACAATCAAATTGTTAGAGTTGTTCTAATCGAATATGCATTATGTGCCGTTTAGCAAAATACATGTTGGAGATGCACAAATCATTTTCAGGAATATTGCCTAATACTTTGTTTGGTGTAGATAAATAAATGAAACATCAATTTTGGGTATTTGTCTACGTTATATGCTCCGAGTTGTGTATGATCGAGTTGAACTGGAAGACTATAGGGTCAGTGCTATAGTATGATAACGGAATACCGCTTATCCGTTTCTCATGAGACACTTAACGGATATTCGCATCATCTCTCAATTTATTGCAATGACTGGCAAATGAGAGTTTGGATACGTTGTCAGGCTGTAAAATTACTCAGTCCTGTATCAGAATTGACCACGCAGAACATACTTCCTCAAGTTGGGATGATATTATAACCAAGCGAGTGTTACTAGTGGTTTGAGGTTTCTTTAAATATGATGATGCAAATCTGATCATTGCACATACACGACCATAAACATAATTTGAATTCATTCTTCTGACGGGATTATCGATGGGACGATCGTAGAGATCTCAGGTGTTTCGCAGAGAGATCTGTTTTAATTATTACTACTGGTTTCTATGTGATCAGCTTGAATATGGATCATAATGTGGACGAATTATCGCTCCGTGCCTTCATTGGCCTTGAGAGAGTTGCTGAAAATGCAGATCTTTGTTCTGCACGTTACATTGACCAGATTCGACGTCTAGGTATTTTACCGACGTAGCTCGGAGAGTATCATTTTCGGTATCATATGAATTCGGACTGGCCTTCACATTGTTTTTTCGTATTTATCGCATTTTACAAACGCGGTAAACAAATCGCCATATTTGACAGATTTTATTTCAGGTTCTGATACGAGGATGAGTCGGCTAGGCTCGAGACATATTGTTGTAGAATAGGATAGGTATATTGAAAATAAAATGTGTTGATAAAATGGTACCTTTTAGCACACCCACCTCTGAGGTTGCAATTATAAAATCCCTGCCTTAGTAGAGCGTAAATTGTCGACTCTTCTCCAAACAATCAGATAATAACGCAATAATGGAAGTGTGAATGCCACTCGCAGAGGCTATGTGAAACAACTTCCCTTTTTCAACATGACTGAAGACGTCGTTGAATCTGGTAACCCTGATGTGACGAACACAGATCGGTATTTCCGGTAACTCCTTCCACGCCAATCCTGCCCACATGCAAAGATTTACAGTTGTATAAAACTATGATCCAAAGTACAACATAAAAAGCACAAAAGTGAATGTGAAGTCTGTTCCCGTTGCAGTTCTGTGGGCACAGTGAGCACCAGACTCACCAGTCCTGTGTGTTTGTCCCACGATATCCCATTTGAGGAGAAGTACCAAAAAGATGGATATGTGTTCTCCACGTTACGTTTTCTAAATTCAGACTAGGGGACATCTTAGTTCGGACATCTTAGTTCGCCTTTCCTGTGCAATTTATCTCACTTGCTTTTCAGCTGACCAGTTTAGAAAATATCAGACATATCTAGGAAATTTTGAAGCATTTCATTTGTTCCATGTTTGGTTCCAGTTTTGTTAGAACAAACTTCGACAGGCGAAACATCACATTCTGATCTTAGATCTCCAATTGAGACTAGCTATTATCGGACAAGATATTTTTGTGACAAACAGTGCACTTCTCAATGACTACATATTTCTCGCTTAGACGTACGTCACTTTCATCTTCAACGAACTCCTAAATACATAGAACGATAATTCGTCCACATTATGATCCATATTCAAGCTGATCACATAGAAACCAGTAGTAATAATTAAAACAGATCTCTCTGCGAAACACCTGAGATCTCTACGATCGTCCCATCGATAATCCCGTCAGAAGAATGAATTCAAATCATGTTTATGGTCGTGTATGTACAATGATCAGCTTTGCATCATCATATTTAAAGAAACCTCAAACCACTAGTAACACTCGCTTGGTTATAATATCATCCCAACTTGAGGAAGTATGTTCTGCGTGGTCAATTCTGATACAGGACTGAGTAATTTTACAGCCTGACAACGTATCCAAACTCTCATTTGCCAGTCATTGCAATAAATTGAGAGATGATGCGAATATCCGTTAAGTGTCTCATGAGAAACGGATAAGCGGTATTCCGTTATCATACTATAGCACTGACCCTATAGTCTTCCAGTTCAACTCGATCATACACAACTCGGAGCATATAACGTAGACAAATACCCAAAATTGATGTTTCATTTATTTATCTACACCAAACAAAGTATTAGGCAATATTCCTGAAAATGATTTGTGCATCTCCAACATGTATTTTGCTAAACGGCACATAATGCATATTCGATTAGAACAACTCTAACAATTTGATTGTTCCTGGCACGGGAGAGTCGTCTGCAAAACTCCATTTCAAAATTATATATTTGGCTCAAATTAGATGCAAACGTTACCCTACTGGTTCTATGGGAAAACATCGAACAGTCATACTGACCAATAAAATGACTCGGTTTGCCCATTGGTTGGCCTAGGATGTTGAGATAAACGACCAATTGTGGCATATCTGATCACATATATAAATGAAGTAGTCTAGGCGAATCAACACTGAAAACAATCCAAACAGTTGGTCAGCTTTGAAGTAAGTCGATTTGTGGTTTACGACAGAATTTGGAATTGTTGAAGGGCTTTCTCACTGTAAAATCATTTGAATCATTAGGGGTCAACCTGAACGAAGAGTCCCTTTTCAGTATCACAGAATGATTGGTTGGAAGTTATTTCGTCGGTCAGTCCAAGCTAATCTTCCATAAACAATACTACGTATGATTGCTGTATTTCCGTTGAGTCATTCTGCGTTCTCACGTGTGTGACTGTTTTTCGTAGTGTACTCATTGTGTTGCCCAACTAACCACAGCGTGTTGCATCACCGTTCGGAAGGTATGATCATTGCTAACGACAAACATCGAGTTGAAATCCGTTTTATAAAGGAGACTCCTATTTTCACGATACCGCGTTCGTGATCAATTACGCGAAACACAGACTTGTGCGCCATAGATTCATCAGTCTCCTTCAGATGTGTCAATTTAGTCAATGAAGTTTCACTTTATTTGATTTCATATTTAGCAAGAAGAATCACAAATACATATGTTGAATCTTTCATATGATCCTGATCAAATGCTGGAAACAATAGCAAGCTAATAGTCAGGAGAAGTAATTTGGTGTGAAATGTGAATATTTTTGATTCAATACATTCACACTCTATCTCTGTTCTGTCAGCAGATTATCACTTTGCAATGCAATCCATCTCGCTTGCAATCCAGCTGATTGTGTCCCTCTATATCGTCAGTTTCACTTACGCTGTCAGTAATGGAGAGTTGGATATCTGTGATACAGAGATGTGTGGGTAAGTTTGATAATTGTCACCTTCACTCGTTTCCTCATTTCTGATGAATGTGAATAGTTTTATTGTGAATTGCTCTTGTTGTGAGCAGTGAGCCAGACACTCAGTATCTTGATATTGAGGATCGCTTATTGTGGTTCGAATGATTACCCTAACCGATCGTTCACGAAACTGATTGGAATGGATCCATTCACGTTTTGCTAATGTGCCTGTCGATCTCTTGTAATTTGAAATGATCTTCCTAACCACTGGGTTGAGAGGCATAGGTAGGACATAAGCACTGAGAGTTCTGTTGAGGTAATTTTATTTTATTTATTGTTTCACGGTTTCGTATGAGTGCACTGAAGGGTGCGTGCTCTATGTCCGCGAAGTTGATTGCACGATTACGGAAAACCAACAAACAGACCTTCAGACTTGGAGAGGAGAATCACTCAGGGTCCAATTAGGTGTGCTACAATAACGAGTCGAGTGGCCGAAGATCTCTATCTACCATTGGTAAAAGTCTTCAGAATCTCATATTCCGATTTTCGAATTAGTATTCTAACAGTCATTCGATGGTATTTCGTCAGCTTCCAGCTCCCTACCTGAACAGTTGAGGACGAGAAACCAGTATCCATACACGTAAACGAACCCGTGACTCATGCGGAGACAAGAGACCATGGCTACTAAGTAATGATAAGATTACCAGAAGTGAACCAAAAGAAAGTTGTGTAGTGGTAGGCAGTCTGCTTCAGTCGAACATGTTTTCACTTGACACATGCATTGTTAAAACAGTGCAAAATGTTTAGTAATTTTTATGCTGGTCAAATAAAATGGGAGAAATATGATGAACAAACACAGTGAATACCTGAGTAATGCCCCATCGAATTCGAGAAAAATCAGCAGATCTTTCAACTGCTTCAATTGATCTGGTTTGCGTGTTACTGGCACATATGATTTCCGAGTTCTCCAATTTGAAACATGGTAGTACATCGAGAAACGGTTTCTACTTATCTCCTCTTCTTCAAACTGGTTCAAACAATTGTATTTCCCACAAATATTCTCCGTCGTTTGGTCACTCGAGTATACTACGCCAATCGTGTTGATGAAAGACCTCTCGGTTATCTAGATGCCTGAGTAAAATTTATCCGTATTTTGACTTACGATTATAAACATACGCGAGCTAGTGCTAGCATTCACATTGTCCTCCCGTCTTCCACCGAATGCTTCGTTCAAATGAAATACGTCCAATATTTTCACGCGGTCTTATCACCCGTAGTACGCAAATTAGTTTTCTTTTTGATCGATGCATCGGATCCACAATATGTGTATTGTATCACTTTGGCCACCATCTCATATCCCACCCCACCCCACCCCACAACCGCGAACCCCGACCATCTCACCTTCTCTCAAAAGACAATGTTCAATGTTCGGTGTGGACATGATTGACTGTTGCAATGACCCCAAAATGGCTCAGATCTGTGCCCGATGCATGGTCCATTCGCAGCCTGAAGATGCATTCCGCTGCCTTTGTGAGTTTGTCGGTCACTAAATTGGACATGTCTGTTGAATTTGTTCCACTGACTGATGTTCATTCAGACAATAATTTCAATACATCATTTCGTTTTTCGCATATATTTGCTGGCATCTTTCGTTTCTTATATATTTATTTGTTTTGCTTGATCCGTGTACTGAGCAAGTGTATGGAAATGATTGTGTCATTTGTATTCCATGGGTAGGATAGCTCATGGTCAGCATGCCCGATAGGTAGAAGGCGATTAGCATAGATCGAAAATGGAGAACTAATCTCTTTTCGAACACTGGACTACTGTTTCGTTTTGTTTTGACCCTAGAGATAATCCGCGTGAACCCACAAAATTTGGTGTTGTCAGTAGTAGTAGAGTAGTGTCCTTTGTTATCAAAACAATCCAGTTTGCTATACCATGACAGTTTTCTTGGCAAATGTCTTACCTCGTACTATTTTTGAAAAGTGATGGAAACTCGCATCAAGTATGTTCTTCTTTTTTGTCGTTGCTTCACAAAGTGTGATTTTCAGATGCATGATGATTTAATCATTGGTTTCAAGAGAAGAGAAATGTAATTGCTTGATGGATGGTATTCAGGATAACTGAGAACTGTGGCATTTATTCAACATGTTTACATTTTGGATTCAAACAGATAGTTGAACATCATAATTTGCAATCATTCCCCTTGCTTCTGTAGTTACCTCTTCACATCTACTCAACAAACGCCGAGGAATGATCGGCAAACGACGTGGATTGATCGGGAAATGAGCAAGTGACAACACAATTCCCACACATTCAATCGTCGTGTGAACTTTGTGCAAACAATAATTGCATGTATCACAAACATTTCAAACCATTCCCACCAATCAATACCAATTCTTGTAAAATCACTTCTGTTTTTGTTCGCACTCAAGCATCCGAATAAATTCCGTTGATCTTGTTATATTGTTGTATTTGGAATACTGGAAAGCGAATTTTGTCGTCGACAAATAAAAGAGGATGATAGAGTTCAAAATATATTGTATTGTGCTATGCATTGCCACGTCTAATGGAGTCAGAATGATACTGAACTGTTCCGTCCACCATTGTTCACGTGCTTTATTTTGATTGGGTCAAGATGTTAAGTACGTTTGGGTCTACTGAACATGGGTAACGAACGAGGCTTCGTGAAAATGTAGAAGAATATATCGCCGTGACCGTCAGAGCAAATATGGTGGTCCCATTTTCGGTATCTTCATTTGCCCCACATCAAACAGATAAAATAACTGGTACGACTTTGGATGTGAATTGCGTGTTCCATATGATACTACAAATTACACCATCAGTATGTTTCATTCAAATTTGACAGCTTGTGAATCGATGTGACAGAAAACTGCATTGCTCAAAGTTGTCGGGCTAATCGGAGTGGGGTTATGCTGATATGACACAGAAGATAAAATTGGTGCACATATTGGATCACACAGGTTTTTTACTCAATGATCCTGCATTTCAAATGGCATGCATTGGTGAATGTATTTATTGCCGTATGTTGACGTGTTGTGATAAGTAAGACGAGAAATTCATGGGAGCAGATCAAACAGTGAAACTCAGTGGGGCATACGAGGCGATAGTTGTTTCCAATGAAAAACGAATCTCGAGAAATTTAGTGAGTGTTACAAATGGATGAGTGGCCCTTTTCTCAAATCTCCGATCACGATTCACACAGATTCATAAGGTTAGAATATCATGGGAATATGATGGCAGAGTTAGTGAAAGCGATTCCACAAAGCGATTTGTTTGTATCAATTGTGGTTTGTCGTCACTTAGTATTTGACATAGTAATGGAACGTATGGACTAATCACCTAAAATCTGCCGGTGACGCAATCAATTCCAGTGTGATATGAGTCAGTGACCGAAGCAAACACAGAACAGGCTGGGACGACGATCAGAAACATACTCGCGTTGGTTATCGCTCATTTCGTTTAGAAGAATATTCACGGGTCGTACAGACTTGTGTTTCCATCGGTTCCTAGTTAATAATCGCTCAGTTTAAGGTGTTACGACTTTGGGCAATGAGTACATTCCAGATGGATATAAATAAACATTCTCAAATATGAGTCTTCCCACCAATTTGCTTTGGCATTTCTGCAAATCATTTCAAATAAAACTCAAAATATCATGTTGCATTTGTCCAATCATTCTCACTGAGAACAGTTTGAGAGGACAGATTGGCGTGCGATTTCGTAGCCAGCGATTCATACACGTGTCATTACATCACAATGTATTACGACATGTTGAGTGATTGGACCAATTCAACAGAAGGAAGTGATAGAGAATAATGGTGACAAAATAGAGTAAAGAAAACAATTGTAATCGAGATTTAAATCAAGAGCATATGTGGATTGTTTTTCTCGTGTTATGTCAGTTTTCGTCTGGTCGATGATATGTTGGAGGGTGGAGGGTGGACAATTCTGCAAAGGCACTTCGAATCAAACTAGTAATATCATGTTCCTTACAATCACAGACATATATCTGGAGAAGCAAAAATGTGGATCTCATTTGGGTTAAATTGTGCATTGGTGATTCTACCTACCAAGTTACTTACAACTGTGCTCAAACAGTCTAACATCAGTCTATTGCTTCAGAATATAAACACGTGAACCGCATTCCGACAGTCTGTACAATATTTAATTTATTCTCTAGTGAATGTCGAACAAGTGGAATTTGGAGCATCTGCTTGCTGCGATCAGAAGGAAATGCAAATGATGTGAACTGCGCTACCGCTACTGACTTCGTTGCGTTTAGTTGGCTGTCGCCCCTTATATGAACTACTGTACTAGTATTACTTAATAAAAAGGAAGTAAATAGAACAATGCAACAATGAAACAATGAAACAACTGCATTTTGCACAAACCCTGTCTCTGCGCGGCACGCATAATACTTATTTTCATCACTCAAAGTCGAATGCTGAACAGACAGTATTAGATCGCCTAAGGCAGCGCACACACACACACATGATGCACCAGTGGGTCAATAATCCCATTTTACATTCGTTGTATTTGGAAATGTAGAAGAATAATAATAACATCCGTTTGATTGTTATCAATGGCTTCTGATGTGTGCATGAGTATTACCTTTCTTATTGGAATACCACACACTCAGATCTTCTTTCCGCGGAACAAACATTTTCATTTCTGGATATTTTGCTTCACCGTCGGTGAAATTCTAGTTATTGCACCACCACTTATGAAGTTGGCTGTTTAATCTATATTGGGTGCATAATTTTATGATGGCATTCACACCAAGCATTTTACATGAGTTCATTGAAAGCTGTGGGAGTGCAAGTAGATATCATCACAACACCTGGTCATTAGAATAATCGATGAAAGAGATGAGACGATTTCTGTTGCCATGAATGAAGTGCCAGTAACGACATGTACCGTGCTGTTGTTCATATGAATTTTCAGTTTATCTTCCCAAAACATCATCGATATTCCCATTCGGATATATCAATATGGTTGTGGTTGTGGTTGAAATCGAATTTGAAGTTGAATTTGGGAAAATTATTTGCTTCAGTGCAGGCATCGTGGCTGAATGAGAATGTTGACGACTCCCTAGTACGCACAGATAGATTCCGAGATTACCATCGAGATAGATACCTGAGCAAGAAGAAATATGGAGGAGAGATTGGTGATAATTTATGAATTACTGTTAGTGATTGTATTCGTGCTAGCACATACCCACTACTTTCCTGCATGTTAACTTATATCAGTAATTTTCACACGAGAGTAAATTCTGTGTTGGATGAATTGAACACAAATCATCCTCAGTTATTCTCCCTTAAAAGGAAAGCATTTGTTTGTACAAGTGATGAAGGCTTAGATATTGTGAGACCAGAAATATATTCGCACACTGCTTCCAGATGATTGGCATAAACGAATCAGGTGAAATCTAATATTCCACGCATTTTTACTTCCTAAAATATCTCCACCGATTGCAGCTATCGGCAATGACTCTCATTGGTTTTCTTCATGTGAATATTTCCAGATGACAAACACCTTACTGGGATAATCTGAATAATTCTACATAACACATAAAGAACAATACAAGGTGGTGAACAAGCTCATTTTCAGTGGTTTGTAATCATGCCATTACGTCACATTTTATATGAACAATGGTAAGTGAACAGAACAAATTGAAGATGGGGCAATAGGTCAATAATGAAGTTGAGGAGGGGAGACCACATGCGTGACCTAGATTCATCTCTGGACCGTGAATGGGTGTCTGCGGTGTCATTAAGCTGATCAGCGTATCAGTGTTTTGTTTGTGGAGTGCGGGTGGTGGGAGGGATGTGGAGTAGGTCGAGGAAGCTCCAAAGCTAGCACTAATTGCTTTCGGGCGCATGACAGTTGCACGCAGAGACGAACACATAACAATTGGGTCGTAGCTGGGATTCAACATTTCACTGGTCTTGATGGCCCACTTCGAAGTTTGTAAATTAGCCTGAACGCTTCAGTCACATTCACTGAGTGGGTCAACTGAACGAGGTGTGAACACACGGCACTCGTAATTACCTCATCAGCACCAGCATTCAGACAAGCCAAGTGGTAATCACGGACACGTTCGTATAAGCGTCTGGTCGTAAGGCCAATGTACGCAGTCCCACGGGGACAGGTAAAGGAGAATATAAAGAAAGAGACAAAAGAATCTGACACATTATCCTTTAATCGTAAATACACACACGGCTTTGATGTGAGTACAATATGGATCTTTGTCGCGTAAAGCTTTCTGTCAGCGACTCCTGATAATCTTCGATGTATAATATCAGCAGCAATATCACATTTGAACGGCAAGCGGATGTATACTGACAATTGTAGTTTAGCCAACTTAGGCACACATCTAGAGAGGCTATTTCATTGTTCGCTTCTTTTTTCATCTTAAATTGGATACTAGGATGGGCTGTGCTAAACGTGTTTAGCATAACATTTATGTCCATGGTGTCACCTGCCACGCACATTATATCATCCACATAGCGTTTATAAAGCACGCACTGTCTGATGGTCGACTACAGTTGATTGGTCTAAATTTTGCCATGAAAACATCGGCCGATAGTGGTCCCAAGGTGACCCCATTGTTACTCCATCTCTTTGACGACAGATTTCGTCATTGAATTTAACTTGCACCGTAAACGTGCACACAAAGAGGATTTGTTTCGGTTCGTCCACCGGAAGGCATACGTCGATGTTGTTTTCTTGAATGTAGTCACACAGATGGTTGATGGTTTCACAGATTGGTAAGCTAGTGAACAAGGAGGTGACGTCAACTATGAGCGACTGTCCCTCAGGTTTAAACTTCGGACACGGTTCACAAAGTCCAAAGTGTCTCTTTACCTAAGCCTTGAGATTACGGCTCTCACGTGCTCTAATGAGCCAGTTAGCCACTTGACTACCGCATGGTAGGGTGAGTTATACAAGTCAAAATTATGTCTCAACGGTACGCCTTCGTTGTGGGCTTTTGGTAAGCAGATACTGAGTTTGCTGGACAATTCCTGAGGATCAGGAATCTCAAATTTCCATGGCAATGCAAAAAACTGCTTTGTGGTTAGAACACCATATCACGCAATGGTAGGACTGATGTAGACCACCTAAACACTATTCCCACACGTCCCTTCTGTACTCTTACTTCTTTGTATTCTCCCCATGTGTGTATAAAATTTTAACCCATTCTTTACATCCGACATATGTAAAATTCTCCTCAAATGTATAGCTTTTTATTCCATGGGTCCGGATAGATTCGCGTCATGCCCAAGGGTCACAACACAACTGGCACAGAGAAGAGTTTCGTCCGATAGCTTCCATATCGGCAGCACTTAAACCCAATGAGAAACCTATACCTGATCGTCTTCAAACCCTTCTGAGGTTACCTCCCGACCTTTGTCAATTGGCCTAAGAACGAAAAACGATTCATTCTAACTCCCATCACTTCACAATTCACTTTGTTTTTAAATTTCTAAACAAATGCACCTGATCTTCCCACTGTGTGTTTCTTGCATTTTACTCAACCTTTGTTCAGTAAACCATTCTCTTTTCCGAAGGCTTACAGCTTTGAATTGCCCGTGACTAATTCTTCCCCGGTTATCTAACTATTTTCACAATGGAATGCATGAAACCAATTCTGGAGCATTCCAATGCACTGTGTTGTGCATTTCCTTACTTTCTAATTAGCATGAGTAACCTATCGATTTCTTCCGTATCTGTGGCATTTATATGCACTATGAATGTCGTTTTTTGTATACACCTCCCAACTACTTGCGAGTAATGTAGGCGACCGCTGATACTTTGCTCAGTTGAGGAGATAATCTGAACAAACTCAACTCTGCCGTACGTATCAGTTCCGATGGGAGTGACTTAGATCAGTGTTATCAAACGCGCTTTCAACGTATTGTATTTTTCTGTATTGAAGACTTCAGCAATTTAACAAACTCACATTTCAGACAAATGAAAAGAAACTGATCACTGACACTTTGAAATAGGAATAAAAATAATTATCGGTGAAATAAAACTGGTTCATCCATCGAGGTTAGTGCAAAGTTCCCCTGTGTTTTTCATTTGTCAACCAAAACATTTGCTAAGCAAGGCATTGTAGAGTTACGATACACATATATGTGGGAGGGGATAAGTCTAAGTTGAAAAGTTTCGGGTTCAAACTGTGGGTGTGAAAGTGGATATGCAACACCGATGATTTCGAGTGCAGGGTTGATCGGATAACCTGACGAACATTGGATTCTGAAGGACAGAGAACCAAGCAATATTGTGCCTTGCCACATTATATCCGACCCCTACATTTCTTGACATTTCAATGAAGACCTTTCTCAACTGGAACATTGTACATCCGATCCGGTTTGAAACGGAACCCTACTAAGTCGTCTGAATCAGTTTGCAGCAAACTTCATCTCATTTGTGCAACAGATTCCCTATTTGGGCAGATCAGGTGCATTTGTTTAGAAATTCTAAAACAAAGTGAACTGTGAAGTGATTGGAGTTAGAATGAATCGTTTTTCGTTCTTAGGCCAATTGACAAAGGTCGGGAGGTAACCTCAGAAGGGTTTGAAGACGATCAGGTATAGGTTTCTCATTGGATTTCAGTGCTGCCGATATGGAAGCTATCGGACGAAACTCTTCTCTGTGCCAGTTGTGTTGTGACCCTTGGGCATGACGCGAATCTATCCGGACCCATGGAATAAAAAGCTATACATTTGAGGAGAATTTTAAATATGTCGGATGTAAAGAATGGGTTAAAATTTATACAAACATGGGGAGAATACAAAGAAGTAAGAGTACAGAAGGGACGTGTGGGAATAGTGTTTAGGTGGTCTACATCAGTCTTACCATTGCGTGATATGGTGTTCTAACCACAAAGCAGTTTTTTGCATTGCCATGGAAATTTGAGATTCCTGATCCTCAGGAATTGTCCAGCAAACTCAGTATCTGCTTACCAAAAGCCCACAACGAAGGCGTACCGTTGAGACATAATTTTGACTTGTATAACTCACCCTACCATGCGGTAGTCAAGTGGCTAACTGGCTCATTAGAGCACGTGAGAGCCGTAATCTCAAGGCTTAGGTAAAGAGACACTTTGGACTTTGTGAACCGTGTCCGAAGTTTAAACCTGAGGGACAGTCGCTCATAGTTGACGTCACCTCCTTGTTCACTAGCTTACCGATCTGTGAAACCATCAACCATCTGTGTGACTACATTCAAGAAAACAACATTGACGTATGCCAATCATCTGGAAGCAGTGTGCCAATATATGTCTGGTCTCAAAATATCTAAGCCTTCATCACTTGTACAAATATAAGCTTCCTACTGATACAATGAACATTCGTGCAATGAAGCTAATAACTTTCCAAAATCCGAATGGAAATATTCATGATGCGGGATCGATGACAGCAAAACCTGTGTCACCCAATATGTGCACCAATTTTATCTTCTCTGTCATATCAGCATAACCTCACTCCGATTAGCCCGACAACTTTGAGCAATGCAGTTTTCTGTCACATCGATTCACAAGCTGTCAAATTTGAATGAAATATACTGATGGTGTAATTTGTAGTATCATATGGAACACGCAACCCACATCCAAAATCGTACTAATTATTTTGTCTGTTCGATTTGGGGCAAATGAAGATACCGAAAATGGGACCACCATATTTGTTCTGACGGTCACGGCGATATATGCTTCTACATTTTCACGAAGCCTCGTTCGTTACCCATGTTCAGTAGACCCAAACGTACTTAACATCTTGACCCAATCAAAATAAAGCACGTGAACAATGGTGGACGGAACAGTTCAGTATCATTCTGACTCCATTACTCGTGGCAATGCATAGCACAATACAATATATTTTGAATTCTATCATCCTCTTTTATTTGTCGACGACAAAATTCGCTTTCCAGTATTCCAAATACAACAATATAACAAGATCAACGGAATTTATTCGGATGCTTGAGTGCGAACAAAAACAGAAGTGATTTTACAAGAATTGGTATTGATTTGTGGGAATGGTTTGAAATGTTTGTGATACATGCAATTATTGTTTGCACAAAGTTCACACGACGATTGAATGTGTGGGAATTGTGTTGTCACTTGCTCATTTCCCGATCAATCCACGTCGTTTGCCGATCATTCCTCGGCGTTTGTTGAGTAGATGTGAAGAGGTAACTACAGGAGCAAGGGGAATGATTGCAAATTATGATGTTCAAGTGTCCGTTTGAATCCAAAATGTAAAAATGTTGAAGAAATGCCACAGTTCTCAGTTATCCTGAATACCATCCATCAAGCAATTACATTTCTCTTCTCTTGAAACCAATGATTAAATCATCATGCATCTGAAAATCACACTTTGTGAAGCAACGACAAAAAAGAAGAACATACTTGATGCGAGTTTCCATCACTTTTCAAAAATAGTACGAGGTAAGACATTTGCCAAGAAAACTGTCATGATATAACAAACTGGATTGTTTTGATAACAAAGGACACTACTCTACTACTACTGACGACACCAAATTTTGTGGGTTCACGCGGATTATCTCTAGGGTCAAAACAAAAAGAATTAGTAGTCCAGTGTTCGAAAAGAGATTAGTTCTCCATTTTCGATCTATGCTAATCGCCTTCTACCTATCGGGCATGCTGACCATGAGCTATCCTACCCATGGAATACAAATGACACAATCATTTCCATACACTTGCTCAGTACACGGATCAAGCAAAACAAATAAATATATAAGAAACGAAAGATGCCAGCAAATATATGCGAAAAACGAAATGATGTATTGAAATTATTGTCTGAATGAACATCAGTCAGTGGAATAAATTCAACAGACATGTCCAATTTAGTGACCGACAAACTCACAAAGGCAGCGGAATGCATCTTCAGGCTGCGAATGGACCACGCATCGGGCACAGATCTGAGCCATTTTGGGGTCATTGCAACAGTCAATCATGTCCACACCAAACATTGAACATTGTCTTTTGAGAGAAGGTGAGATGGTCGGGGTTCGCGGTTGTGGGGTGGGGTGGGGTGGGATATGAGATGGTGGCCAAAGTGATACAATACACATATTGTGGATCCAATGCATCGATCAAAAAGAAAACTAATTTGCGTACTACGGGCGATAAGACCGCGTGAAAATATTGGGCGTATTTCATTTGAACGAAGCATTCGGTGGAAGACGGGAGGACAATGTGAATGCTAGCACTGGCTCGCGTATGTTTATAATCGTAAGTCAAAATACGGATAAATTTTACTCAGGCATCTAGATAACCGAGAGGTCTTTCATCAACACGATTGGCGTAGTATATTCGAGTGACCAAACGACGGAGAATGTTTGTGGGAAATACAATTGTTTGAACCAGTATGAAGAAGAGGAGATAAGCAGAAACTGTTTCTCGATGTACTACCATGTTTCAAATTGGAGAACTCGGAAATCATATGTGATATTAACACGCAAACCAGATCAATTGAAGCAGTTGAAAGATGTGCTGATATTTCTCGAATTCGATGGGGCATTACTCAGGTATTCACTGTGTTTGTTCATCATATTTCTCCCATTTTATTTGGTCAGCATGAAAAGTACTAAACATTTTGCACTGTTTTAACAATGCATGTGTCAAGTGAAAACATGTTCGACTGAAGCAGACTGCCTACCACTACACAACTTTCTTTTGGTTCACTTCTGGTAATCTTATCATTACTTAGTAGCCATGGTCTCTTGTCTCCCCATGAGTCACGAGTTTGTTTACGTGTATGGATACTGGTTTCTCGTCCTCAACTGTTCAGGTAGGGAGCTGGAAGCTGACGAAATATCATCGAATGCCTGTTAGAATACTAATTCGAAAATCGGTATATGAGATTCTGAAGACTTTTACCAATGGTAGATAGAGATCTTCGGCCACTCGGCTCGTTATCGTAGCACACCTAATTGGACCCTGAGTGATTCTCCTCTCCAAGTCTGAAGGTCTGTTTGTTGGTTTTCCGTAATCGTGCAATCAACTTCGCGGACATAGAGCACGCACACTTCAGTGCACTCATACGAAACCGTGAAACAATAAATAAAATAAAATTACCTCAACAGAACTCTCAGTGCCTATGTTGTACTTATGCCTCTCAACCCAATGGTCAGGAAGATCATTTCAAATCACAAGAGATCGACAGGCACATTATCAAAACGTGAATGGATCCATTCCAATCAGTTTCGTGAACGATCGGTTAGGTTAATCATTCGAACCACAATAAGCGATCCTCAATATCAAGGTACTGAGTGTCTGGCTCACTGCTCACAACAAGAGCAATTCACAATAAAACTATTCACATTCATCAGAAATGAGGAAACGAGTGAAGGTGACAATTATCAAACTTACCCACACATCTCTGTATCACAGATATCCAACTCTCCATTACTGACAGCGTAAGTGAAACTGACGATGTAGAGGGACACAATCAGCTGGATTGCAAGCGAGATGGATTGCATTGCAAAGTGATAATCTGCTGACAGAACAGAGATAGAGTGTGAATGTATTGAATCAAAAATATTCACATTTCACACCAAATTACTTCTCCTGACTATTAGCTTGCTATTGTTTCCAGCATTTGATCAGGATCATATGACAGATTCAACATATGTATTTGTGATCCTTCTTGCTAAATATGAAATCAAATAAAGTGAAACTTCATTGACTAAATTGACACATCTGAAGGAGACTGATGAATCTATGGCGCACAAGTCTGTGTTTCGCGTAATTGATCACGAACGCGGTATCGTGAAAATAGGAGTCTCCTTTATAAAACGGATTTCAACTCGATGTTTGTCGTTAGCAATGATCATACCTTCCGAACGGTGATGCAACACGCTGTGGTTAGTTGGGCAACACAATGAGTACACTACGAAAAACAGTCGCACACGTGAGAATGCAGAATGACTCAACGGAAATACAGCAATCATACGTAGTATTGTTTATGGAAGATTAGCTTGGACTGACCGACGAAATAACTTCCAACCAATCATTCTGTGATACTGAAAAGGGACTCTTCGTTCAGGTTGACCCCTAATGATTCAAATGATTTTACAGTGAGAAAGCCCTTCAACAATTCCAAATTCTGTCGTAAACCACAAATCGACTTACTTCAAAGCTGACCAACTGTTTGGATTGTTTTCAGTGTTGATTCGCCTAGACTACTTCATTTATATATGTGATCAGATATGCCACAATTGGTCGTTTATCTCAACATCCTAGGCCAACCAATGGGCAAACCGAGTCATTTTATTGGTCAGTATGACTGTTTGATGTTTTCCCATAGAACCAGTAGGGTAACGTTTGCATCTAATTTGAGCCAAATATATAATTTTGAAATGGAGTTTTGCAGACGACTCTCCCGTGCCAGGAACAATCAAATTGTTAGAGTTGTTCTAATCGAATATGCATTATGTGCCGTTTAGCAAAATACATGTTGGAGATGCACAAATCATTTTCAGGAATATTGCCTAATACTTTGTTTGGTGTAGATAAATAAATGAAACATCAATTTTGGGTATTTGTCTACGTTATATGCTCCGAGTTGTGTATAATCGAGTTGAACTGGAAGACTATAGGGTCAGTGCTATAGTATGATAACGGAATACCGCTTATCCGTTTCTCATGAGACACTTAACGGATATTCGCATCATCTCTCAATTTATTGCAATGACTGGCAAATGAGAGTTTGGATACGTTGTCAGGCTGTAAAATTACTCAGTCCTGTATCAGAATTGACCACGCAGAACATACTTCCTCAAGTTGGGATGATATTATAACCAAGCGAGTGTTACTAGTGGTTTGAGGTTTCTTTAAATATGATGATGCAAAGCTGATCATTGTACATACACGACCATAAACATGATTTGAATTCATTCTTCTGACGGGGTTATCGATGGGACGATCGTAGAGGTCGCAGGTGTTTCGTGGAGAAATCTGTTTTAATTATTACTACTGGTTTCTATGTGATCAGCTTGAATATGGATCATAATGTGGACGAATTATCGCTCCGTGCCTTCATTGGCCTTGAGAGAGTTGCTGAAAATGCAGATCTTTGTTCTGCACGTTACATTGACCAGATTCGACGTCTAGGTATTTTACCGACGTAGCTCGGAGAGTATCATTTTCGGTATCATATGAATTCGGACTGGCCTTCACATTGTTTTTTCGTATTTATCGCATTTTACAAACGCGGTAAACAAATCGCCATATTTGACAGATTTTATTTCAGGTTCTGATACGAGGATGAGTCGGCTAGGCTCGAGACATATTGTTGTAGAATAGGATAGGTATATTGAAAATAAAATGTGTTGATAAAATGGTACCTTTTAGCACACCCACCTCTGAGGTTGCAATTATAAAATCCCTGCCTTAGTAGAGCGTAAATTGTCGACTCTTCTCCAAACAATCAGATAATAACGCAATAATGGAAGTGTGAATGCCACTCGCAGAGGCTATGTGAAACAACTTCCCTTTTTCAACATGACTGAAGACGTCGTTGAATCTGGTAACCCTGATGTGACGAACACAGATCGGTATTTCCGGTAACTCCTTCCACGCCAATCCTGCCCACATGCAAAGATTTACAGTTGTATAAAACTATGATCCAAAGTACAACACAAAAAGCACAAAAGTGAATGTGAAGTCTGTTCCCGTTGCAGTTCTGTGGGCACAGTGAGCACCAGACTCACCAGTCCTGTGTGTTTGTCCCACGATATCCCATTTGAGGAGAAGTACCAAAAAGATGGATATGTGTTCTCCACGTTACGTTTTCTAAATTCAGACTAGGGGACATCTTAGTTCGGACATCTTAGTTCGCCTTTCCTGTGCAATTTATCTCACTTGCTTTTCAGCTGACCAGTTTAGAAAATATCAGACATATCTAGGAAATTTTGAAGCATTTCATTTGTTCCATGTTTGGTTCCAGTTTTGTTAGAACAAACTTCGACAGGCGAAACATCACATTCTGATCTTAGATCTCCAATTGAGACTAGCTATTATCGGACAAGATATTTTTGTGACAAACAGTGCACTTCTCAATGACTACATATTTCTCGCTTAGGCGTACGTCACTTTGATCTTCAACGAACTCCTAAATACATAGAACGATAATTCGTCCACATTATGATCCATATTCAAGCTGATCACATAGAAACCAGCAGTAATAATTAAAACAGATTTCTCCACGAAACACCTGCGACCTCTACGGTCGTCCCATCGATAATCCCGTCAGAAGAATGAATTCAAATTATGTTTATGGTCGTGTATGTGCAATGATCAGATTTGCATCATCATATTTAAAGAAACCTCAAACCACTAGTTACACTCGCTTGGTTAT
This sequence comes from Fasciola hepatica, assembly GCA_948099385.1. NCBI lineage: Eukaryota > Metazoa > Platyhelminthes > Trematoda > Plagiorchiida > Fasciolidae > Fasciola > Fasciola hepatica. The sequence goes on from CANUEZ040000094.1 coordinate 2,830,247, forward strand.
AATATCATCCCCACTTGAGAAACCGTGTTCTGTGTGGTCAATTCTGATACAGGACTGAGTAATTTTACAGCCTGACAACGTATTCAAACTCTCATTTGCCAGTCATTGCAATAAATTGAAAGATGATGCGAATATCCGTTAAGTGTCTCATGAGAAACGGATAAGCGGTATTCCGTTATCATACTATAGCACTGACCCTATAGTCTTCCAGTTCAACTCGATCATACACAACTCGGAGCATATAACGTAGACAAATACCCAAAATTGATGTTTCATTTATTTATCTACACCAAACAAAGTATTAGGCAATATTCCTGAAAATGATTTGTGCATCTCCAACATGTATTTTGCTAAACGGCACATAATGCATATTCGATTAGAACAACTCTAACAATTTGATTGTTCCTGGCACGGGAGAGTCGTCTGCAAAACTCCATTTCAAAATTATATATTTGGCTCAAATTAGATGCAAACGTTACCCTACTGGTTCTATGGGAAAAAATCGAACAGTCATACTGACCAATAAAATGACTCGGTTTGCCCATTGGTTGGCCTGGGATGTTGAGATAAACGACCAATTGTGGCATATCTGATCACATATATAAATGAAGTAGTCTAGGCGAATCAACACTGAAAACAATCCAAACAGTTGGTCAGCTTTGAAGTAAGTCGATATGTGGTTTACGACAGAATTTTGAATTGTTGAAGGGCTTTCTCACTGTAAAATCATTTGAATCATTAGGGGTCAACCTGAACGAAGAGTCCCTTTTCAGTATCACAGAATGATTGGTTGGAAGTTATTTCGTCGGTCAGTCCAAGCTAATCTTCCATAAACAATACTACGTATGATTGCTGTATTTTCGTTGAGTCATTCTGCGTTCTCACGTGTGTGACTGTTTTTCGTAGTGTACTCATTGTGTTGCCCAACTAACCACAGCGTGTTGCATCACCGTTCGGCAAGTATGATCATTGCTAACGACAAACATCGAGTTGAAATCCGTTTTATAAAGGAGACTCCTATTTTCACGATACCGCGTTCGTGATCAATTACGCGAAACACAGACTTGTGCGCCATAGATTCATCAGTCTCCTTCAGATGTGTCAATTTAGTCAATGAAGTTTCACTTTATTTGATTTCATATTTAGCAAGAAGGATCACAAATACATATGTTGAATCTGTCATATGATCCTGATCAAATGCTGGAAACAATAGCAAGCTAATAGTCAGGAGAAGTAATTTGGTGTGAAATGTGAATATTTTTGATTCAATACATTCACACTTTATCTCTGTTCTGTCAGCAGATTATCACTTTGCAATGCAATCCATCTCGCTTGCAATCCAGCTGATTGTGTCCCTCTACATCGTCAGTTTCACTTACGCTGTCAGTAATGGAGAGTTGGATATCTGTGATACAGAGATGTGTGGGTAAGTTTGATAATTGTCACCTTCACTCGTTTCCTCATTTCTGATGAATGTGAATAGTTTTATTGTGAATTGCTCTTGTTGTGAGCAGTGAGCCAGACACTCAGTATCTTGATATTGAGGATCGCTTATTGTGGTTCGAATGATTAACCTAACCGATCGTTCACGAAACTGATTGGAATGGATCCATTCACGTTTTGATAATGTGCCTGTCGATCTCTTGTAATTTGAAATGATCTTCCTAACCACTGGGTTGAGTGGCATAGGTGGGACATAAGCACTGAGAGTTCTGTTGAGGTAATTTTATTTTATTTATTGTTTCACGGTTTCGTATGAGTGCACTGAAGTGTGCGTGCCCTATGTCCGCGAAGTTGATTGCACGATTACGGAAAACCAACAAACAGACCTTCAGACTTGGAGAGGAGAATCACTCAGGGTCCAATTAGGTGTGCTACAATAACGAGTCGAGTGGCCGAAGATCTCTATCTACCATTGGTAAAAGTCTTCAGAATCTCATATACCGATTTTCGAATTAGTATTCTTATAGTCATTCGATGGTATTTCGTCAGCTTCCAGCTTCCTACCTGAACAGTTAGGGACGAGAAACCAGTATCCATACACGTAAACAAACTCGTGACTCATGGGGAGACAAGAGACCATGGCTACTAAGTAATGATAAGATTACCAGAAGTGAACCAAAAGAAAGTTGTGTAGTGGTAGGCAGTCTGCTTCAGTCGAACATGTTTTCACTTGACACATGCATTGTGATTTGAAATCATCATCCTGACCATTGGGTTGAGAGGCATAAGTAGGATTTAGGCACTGAGAGTTCTGTTGAGGTAATTTTATTTTATTTATTGTTTCACGGTTTCTTATGAGTGCACTGAAGTGTGCGTGCTCTATGTCCGCGAAGTTGATTGCACGATTACGGAAAACCAACAAACAGACCCTCAGGTCCGTGTACGTCTGTTAGGATAGGGAGCCGAGCTGCGGTGAATTGCTCTCTACAATTTGAAAATAATTAATAATCTCATATTCCGATTTTCAAATTAGTATTCTCATAGTCATTCGATGATATTTCATCAGCTTCCAGCTCCCTACCTGAACAGTTGGGGACGAGAAACCAGTATCCATACACGTAAATGAACTCGTGACTCATGGGGAGACAAGAGAACATGGCTACTAAGTAATGATAAGACTACCAGAAGTGAACCAAAAGAAAGTTGTGTAGTGGTAGGCAGTCTGCTTCAGTCGAACATGTTTTCACTTGACACATGCATTGTTAAAACAGTGCAAAATGTTTAGTACTTTTTATGCTGACCAAATAAAATGGGAGAAATATGATGAACAAACACAGTGAATATCTGAATAATGCCCCATCGAATTCGAGAAGAATCAGCAGATCTTTCAACTGCTTCAATTGATCTGGTTTGCGTGTTAATATCACATATGATTTCCGAGTTCTCCAATTTGAAACATGGTAGTACATCGAGAAACAGTTTCTACTTATCCCCTCTTCTTCAAACTGGTTCAAACAATTGTATTTCCCACAAATATTCTCCGTCGTTTGGTCACTCGAGTATACTACGCCAATCGTGTTGATGAAAGACCTCTCGGTTATCTAGATGCCTGATTAAAGTTTATCCGTATTTTGACTTACGATTATAAACATACGCGAGCCAGTGCTAGCATTCACATTGTCCTCCCGTCTTCCACCGAATGCTTCGTTCAAATTAAATACGCCCAATATTTTCACGCGGTCTTATCGCCCGTAGTACGCAAATTAGTTTTCTTTTTGATCGATGCATTGGATCCACAATATGTGTATTGTATCACTTTGGCCACCATCTCATATCCCACCCCACCCCACCCCACAACCGCGAACCCCGACCATCTCACCTTCTCTCAAAAGACAATGTTCAATGTTTGGTGTGGACATGATTGACTGTTGCAATGACCCCAAAATGGCTCAGATCTGTGCCCGATGCGTGGTCCATTCGCAGCCTGAAGATGCATTCCGCTGCCTTTGTGAGTTTGTCGGTCATTAAATTGGACGTGTATGTTGAATTTGTTCCACTGACTGATGTTCATTCAGACAATAATTTCAATACATCCTTTCGTTTTTCGCATATATTTGCTGGCATCTTTCGTTTCTTATATATTTATTTGTTTTGCTTGATCCGTGTACTGATCAAGTGTATGGAAATGATTGTGTCATTTGTATTCCATGGGTAGGATAGCTCATGGTCAGCATGCCCGATAGGTAGAAGGCGATTAGCATAGATCGAAAATGGAGAACTAATCTCTTTTCGAACACTGGACTACTGTTTCGTTTTGTTTTGACCCTAGAGATAATCCGCGTGAACCCACAAAATTTGGTGTTGTCAGTAGTAGTAGAGTAGTGTCCTTTGTTATCAAAACAATCCAGTTTGCTATACCATGACAGTTTTCTTGGCAAATGTCTTACCTCGTACTATTTTTGAAAAGTGATGGAAACTCGCATCAAGTATGTTCTTCTTTTTTGTCGTTGCTTCACAAAGTGTGATTTTCAGATGCATGATGATTTAATCATTGGTTTCAAGAGAAGAGAAATGTAATTGCTTGATGGATGGTATTCAGGATAACTGAGAATTGTGGCATTTCTTCAACATTTTTACATTGTGGATTCAAACGGACACTTGAACATCATAATTTGCAATCATTCCCCTTGCTCCTGTAGTTACCTCTTCACATCTACTCAACAAACGCCGAGGAATGATCGGCAAACGACGTGGATTGATCGGGAAATGAGCAAGTGACAACACAATTCCCATACATCCAATCGTCGTGTGAACTTTGTGCAAACAATAATTGCATGTATCACAAACATTTCAAACCATTCCCACCAATCAATACCAATTCTTGTAAAATCACTTCTGTTTTTGTTCGCACTCAAGCATCCGAATAAATTCCGTTGATCTTGTTATATTGTTGTATTTGGAATACTGGAAAGCGAATTTTGTCGTCGACAAATAAAAGAGGATGATAGAGTTCAAAATATATTGTATTGTGCTATGCATTGCCACGTCTAGTGAAGTCAGAATGATGCTGAACTGTTCCGTCCACCTTGTTCACGTGCTTTATTTTGATTGGGTCAAGATGTTAAGTACGTTTGGGTCTACTGAACATGGGTAACGAACGAGGCTTCGTGAAAATGTAGAAGCATATATCGCCGTGACCGTCAGAGCAAATATGGTGGTCCCATTTTCGGTATCTTCATTTGCCCCAAATCGAACAGACAAAATAATTAGTACGATTTTGGATGTGGGTTGCGTGTTCCATATGATACTATAAATTACACCATCAGTATGTTTCATTCCAATTTGACAGCTTGTGAATAGATGTGACAGAAAACTGCATTGCTCAAAGTTGTCGGGCTAATCGGAGTGGGGTTATGCTGATATGACAGAGAAGATAAAATTGGTGCACATATTGGATCACACAGGTTTTTCTCTCAACGATCCTGCATTTCAAATGACATGCATTGGTGAATGTATTTATTACCGTAGGTTGACGTGTTGTGATAAATAAGACGAGAAATTCATGGGAGCAGATGAAACAGTGAAAGTTAGTGGGGCATCCGAGGAGATAATTGTTTCAAATGAGAAACGACTCTCGAGAAATTTAGTGGGTGTTACAAATGGATGAGTGGCCCTTTTCTCACATCTCCGATCACGATTCACACAGATTCATAAGGTTAGAATATCATGGGAATATGATGGCAGAGTTAGTGAAAGCGATTTCACAAAGCGATTTGTTTGTATCAATTGTGGTTTGTCGTCACTTAGTATTTGACATGGTAATGGAACGTATGGACTAATCACCTAAAATCTGCCGGTGACGCAATCAATTCCAGTGTGATATGAGTCAGTGACCGGAGCAAACACGGAACAGGCTGGGACGACGATCAGAAACATACTCGCGTTGGTTATCGCTCATTTCGTTTAGAAGAATATTCACGGGTCGTACAGACTTGTGTTTCCATCGGTTCCTAGTTAATAATCGCTCAGTTTAAGGTGTTACGACTTTGGGCAATGAGTACATTCCAGATGGATACAAATACTCCTTCTGAACACTGAGTCGTCTCGGCAATATGCGTTACCATTGGCGTCGTATTTGTGTATAGGTGCTACCTACATTTTCTCTCCGCTGATCACATTTTTATTTCTGGATATGTGGTCCCGGTAAAGGCTTGCGAATTCGCTTTAACATGAATCTTTTCTTATAAGTTCTTTGAAATCCGTGGTATTGCAAATATATATAGTGTCCCGACACCTGTTCATTAGAATAAATGGCGAAAGAGATGATACAGTTCCTGTGGCCACTAATGAAGTGCCAGTATCGACATTTCCCGTGCTGTCGTTCATATGAATTTTCAGTTTATCTTCCCAAAACATCATCGATATTCCTATTCGGATATACCGATGTGGTTGTGGTTGTGGTTGAACTTGAATTTGAATTTGGGAAAATTATTTGCTTCATTGCTTGCATGGTCAACTGCATTTTGCACAAACCCTGTCTCTGCGCGGCACGTATAATACTTATTTTCATCACTCAAAGTCGAATGCTGAACAGACAGTATTAGATCGCCTAAGGCAGCGCACACACACACACATGATGCACCAGTGGGTCAATAATCCCATTTTACATTCGTTGTATTTGGAAATGTAGAAGAATAATAATAACATCCGTTTGATTGTTATCAATGGCTTCTGATGTGTGCATGAGTATTACCTTTCTTATTGGAATACCACACACTCAGATCTTCTTTCCGCGGAACAAACATTTTCATTTCTGGATATTTTGCTTCACCGTCGGTGAAATTCTAGTTATTGCACCGATATGTGTTGCTGGAAACCACTTATGAAGTTGGCTGTTTAATCTATATTGGGTGCATAATTTTATGATGGCATTCACACCAAGCATTTTACATGAGTTCATTGAAAGCTGTGGGAGTGCAAGTAGATATCATCACAACACCTGGTCATTAGAATAATCGATGAAAGAGATGAGACGATTTCTGTTGCCATGAATGAAGTGCCAGTAACGACATGTACCGTGCTGTTGTTCATATGAATTTTCAGTTTATCTTCCCAAAACATCATCGATATTCCCATTCGGATATATCAATATGGTTGTGGTTGTGGTTGAAATCGAATTTGAAGTTGAATTTGGGAAAATTATTTGCTTCAGTGCAGGCATCGTGGCTGAATGAGAATGTTGACGACTCCCTAGTACGCACAGATAGATTCCGAGATTACCATCGAGATAGATACCTGAGCAAGAAGAAATATGGAGGAGAGATTGGTGATAATTTATGAATTACTGTTAGTGATTGTGTTCGTGCTAGCACATACCCACTACTTTCCTGCATGTTAACTTATATCAGTAATTTTCACACGAGAGTAAATTCTGTGTTGGATAAATTGAACACAAATTATCCTCAGTTATTCTCCCATAAATAGAAAGCACTTGTTTGTACAAGTGATGAAGGCTTGGCATAAACGAATCAGGCGAAGTCTCATGTGTCATGCAATTTTTCTTCCCAAAATATCTCCTTCGACTGCAGCTATCTAACATCTCTTTTGAGCATTGTTTAGAGGACAGATCAAAATTGTATCACAAAAATACCAGTTTACGGTACTATGCCTTTTAATGTGATGTTCCAGTGGATGTTAAACACTTTATAAACAAAGCTCCATATTTGAGTCACGTCGACACCGCTTGTGTATTGACGAACAATGGATTATATGTCAGATTCTATAGTCCCATTGTTTATATAGTCCTTTACTTTTTCCTGTGGGACTGCATACGTTGGCCTTACGACCGGACGCTTATACGAACGTGTCCGTGAGCACCACTTGGCTTGTCTGAATACTGGTGCTGATGAGGTAATTACAAGTGTTGTGTGTTCACACCTCGTTCAGTTGACCCACTCAGTGAATGTGACTGGAGCGTTCAGGCTAATTTACAAACTTCAAAGTGGGCAATCAAGACCAGTGAAATGTTGAATCCCAGCTACGACCCAATTGTTATGTGTTCGTCTCTGCGTGCAACTGTCATGCCCCCGAAAGCAATTTGTGCAAGCACTGGAGCTTCCTTGGTCCATTCCCCACTTTTTAATAGACTCAAAATCTTCAACTAATTTCGTCTGTTTTGAAACAACTTTAAAAAAATTAATAGCCAGATTGTCCGTCGAGCAGCCCAACCACTTTCACTTAAAGATTACTCAGCAGTCTCAGTGAGATTCGATTGATTATCCGCCATTTTTATGTCGGTTATCATGTTTCATAACAGTTATTTTAGAGTTTGAAACGATAACTTCAATATTCCATCCTTAACTTTGTATTCACAATAAAAGGAATATATTTTTGTCGGTACCGGTTACTTTAACTACGGATAATTTTTCACTGGGGTTATTGCTGTTATCTATCAGATTAGTTCAACAATATATAACCTAACTTTTTCTCATCGGTATTTACAAGTTATGCTTCTCCTTCGGCGGTATCTTGGGGTAATACATTCCTGTTCATCCCGGCCCTCTGTTTGATGATCGGTTAGCTGATACTTTCAATAAATGATAAAATAAACACACAGATAACAAATGCCTCATCACGTGATACGGTGCGGAAAACCACAGAATAAACTGGTTCAATTCAGTGACGAGTAATCAGGCAGAATTCGGAAGCTTTCAATAATGGTCTCAAGAAATTTTCTCCACAGAATATGGATTTCCCCATTTCGATTAGGTTGAAAGGGCATAAAAACTCTGTGTACAAATTTAGACTACGTGGTTTGAAAATAATCGAAACTCTGGTTTCCTCATATTGTTCTCAACCGTTGTCGAGATATTCATTATCCGGTACAAACAACCTTGCAAATATTGGGTTACTGTTGTGATCGTACCGTAACAAAGAGAGCAAGAAGGGTGAGATGCGTCTGTATTTGAATAGCCAAATAAGCCAAGTAGGCAAAACACGGTTAGCCGTTTATATAGTTCCTTCTCCAGACTGCCAGCACCCACGCCTTCTTTGGCGGCACTTGGGACGCTGTCTACTGGGGGTGCCAAGGCGGTGTGCAACGTGAAAGTGGAAGAAGCAGTAAGTCCCACGTATCAGAAGCTGCGTGCAGGGATGGTGACCGAGTTCGCACATGAATGTGATCGCCAGAGAGCCATGATCCGTTTCAAAAGGCTCATTATGACGATTCTCAGGACCAGGTTGTCCACTACCAATGCCTTTTGAGCCAATTATCTGTCGGACTGCCTGGGGCAAGTGAAGTAACGAATGCATGTCTCGTTCGTGATCGTTTTTTTTTCAAGGTATAGCCTCGGGCCGGGGCTTGCTCTCTGTGTTACAAATTGGCTTTCTCATTGTAGTACGATATATTTGAAATAAAAGCCTGAATTCGACTGGTATGTCATCATCAGCAATTGATTTCAAAGTTTCACCGTTTTATATGACACATGTTTTCCACCCAAAGTACCGAAATTGAAACCCTCATAGTCAAACGTTATTCTATATCTTCCTTCACAAAAGCTATAACGCTTGTTCTCTCTGGGTAATTGCTTTGAGGATTAGGCATCTACAATACACATTGTGTACATTGCGTGAAGTCAGTATTACCTTCTCAATTTTTTGTGCTGCTTTTCTTGAAACAGGAAATGAGGTCTATTCCTTTTGCGGAAATTTCACGATAACTCTGATTTTGTTCCAGTGCTTGGTTTGAATACGTACTGCAAAATATTCTCCTCACATTTCGGGCACGTTATTCACTTGTGACACCTTCCTGTATAGCATGAATCCTATTCTCAGTATACCTAAGCCTCTGATTTCGTTTTCTAAAAAGAAAAATGGGTTCAGCAAAAATATACCTAGTAACAATTTCCTGATTTATATCCCTTATCTTAGCAAATGTTGTTGACTTCAGGTTTCCCAACTACTTGTCCTTTACGTCAACATATATCACAGTTACCAACTAATTTTCAGCTCGTCCGTAAAGCTTGTGCTGAGTTTTACTTTAGTCTCAGTTCGGAAGTTGGATCAGTTTGAATCGTATCTGATCGCTGCTGTACCATCCACACGTGTTTTTCTCCTACTCACGCGGATCGGTAATCAGCTAATTCTACGAGACTCCAACGTACGTGTTTGAACTTGCACGTTTCAGATAATCGTCTCTGCAGTCGTACCACGGCCGTCTTTTTCACTACAAAATCTACCAGGTATAAGGTTTCCTAGGACTTTTCTGGTAGTATTCTCTCATGAAAATCTGCGCTGAGTCCGTTTGTCCGGTCGGAACCAAATTCATGATTGGTTCACCAGGCTTTAATAAATCGCAACCAGCAGCTGGAAAATACATTGATCCTCAAAACAATTGTCATTTGATTATCCTAGCATTTTTCAATTAACCATAACTTGGTCCTAAACCTTGTGTTATCATATTTTCGACACACCCCAAGCATAGTACATGGAAACAATAAATGCCTAGGTCAGGATACTTTCATCAATAAAAAGACTGTCACCAAAGGCATGCACAAGATGACCAAATGGCGTTACACGTCGTACAATTTAACTAAAATCCACCACCACTGACACGATCATGGAGAAAACAGTAGCCACTTTAAGTCTGTATGATATCCTGTTGAACTGTACCGCAGAGCTTTACTGACTTGCAGTGTTAAAGAATGAATCGTGTGGAGCGTGCCTGGACGAATAAACCGTTTTTTTAGAATGACACGGTGATTCTTCCGAAGATATATCGTGAATAAACTCGAACTCCTCGTTCAATTCAAATGAAACTTCAGGCGTTTAAAAGTCGTGGCAAGCTCGAATAGAGGGACGGTTAGGCAGAACGGTACCAGGTACACATACCTGATGATCGGCAATAACCGTGAAACCAGTAGTGTGCTTCCGGAGAAATGTTATCCTATCATCCAGATACAACACCATACTACTCACTCTAAAGGAAGAAACATTGTAATCTGATTAGAATTGTAAAAAGATTTGTGTAATAAATTTAGGCTTATTTTTAAGAAACTGTTAGCTCTTCTCAAAGCTTTGCTTATATTGCATTGCTTTCCAAGACGGAAGGAAAACAGACTTTTACAAGATACGAGTTTCCAATGTGAAAAAAGAGTTAAATCGAACAGCTTGGAAAACTTCAAACCGGTTTTGTTAGATGAACGAAGTGACTGAGAATCCGATTAGTAACATTTAAACTGCCATTAGCGTAAGACTTGCTGATGACGGTTTTCACGGGATGAGAGAAATATGACTTCCAAAGCGCTTTTGTAGAATTTCTCAATAAATGAGCAGGGTAATTCAAAGGGCAACTGATGAAGCTGTAGGTTTGTGGTTCTTTTATTCCGTCAGTACCGTTTTGCTTGTGATGATGTGGCACGCGTATGAAGTAAATATCAGTTGAGTGTCTTTAAATTCCCTCACGAGAACGGAAGTGGATAAATGACAAGCAAACTATAAAAATTATTCTAGTGTGCTTCTAAGGCATCCAAAGCCATAAAAGTCGACGAGGATAATAGCCACATCTCAGTGATTCTGTGTACGCCCTTCATCTGAACTGCTTGTTGAAGATTTAATACCGGTCTGATCACGAGCAGCAACATCAGAAGCTTTTGAGTTGCAACGTACAAAATACGAAACTTCTGTCACATACTGGATATAACTGAATTAAAAGAGACATATCCCACAGCTTCAGAAGCTTTCTGACCTAGTACGGACACTCAACAACCGAACTCTAAAGCTTGGAGTGGGCAACCACATCAATTCCCAATAACTCAGGAGTGGTAACTGTCTGCCGTGACAGGGGTTGCTCTGTTCACCAATCCAGGCTTCACAATTCAGAATGCTGAGGCACTGGGGGTTACGCAAAAGCCCCCTGTGTTATCAATTTTCACACTTTCCGGTGACTTATGGGCCTAATGGATACCTGCCATTAGATAGGCCCGTTTTCCACTATCCGTCATCTTCGAGGACTTCACGTGTTCCATAGCCCTGACCGTAGCTTTACTTCACCAATTAGGTTGATCATTTGTTCTCTATGCCATGCCCTCAACAGCCGTCCGAAAGATAAGTCCATAAGAGTGTTACCATAGAATAAGTCCCATGTTCAGGCGAATACTGATTTGAGCGAAATGTCAAAATACGCAGCCATACACAGAGGTGATTTTCCTTCTGCTAAAAGCTTTGATAAGACAACCGGGAATAAACTTTCTAATTGCTGGAGACCTGCAAAAAGTTGCGCAATTATTGTGTAAGTTATGATGCTAATAACACAGCTTTGTTGGTAAATGTAATTTACCAAAGTCTCGGTTACTTTGGATAAGCTACCTCAGGGCAATTTCACTTTGTTTCACGGAAAACAGAGAGTAGCTAAGCAAAGACAGCCGGACAAGAAAAAAGATGCCTGTTGAAGTGAAAGAAATCGCGGTCCTCAATTCCATGTACGGAGAAAGCAATCTCGGGTGATCAAGAGGAGGATACCAAAGTTAAGATTGGCTTACAGTAATGATCTATAGCCGGAGAAGAATTGTCCACTCTGATGCAAGGACTGATTAGTAGATCGAGTACACCAAGTCAATAACCTTTGAAATATGCTTATCACAGGATCATGTGGCACACAGCCCGGGTTGACCTGACTTTTCACTAAAGACTGTCCTGAGCGAGAAAGACATTAGTAACCAGGGTTCACCAAGACCTAGGTTAATAATAAACGAAGGCTAGGAGAGACTTAGACACAGACGGTTTGACAGTAACTTTGAAGATCAACAGCCGTAAAAGTTCCTCATCCCCTGGAAGTTCCCTTTAAATAAACAGAAACTGCTTGTTTATGAATTAAAAGTTGTTTGCTCGAAAATCTGATGGCAATTATTGGATAACTGAACAATGGGTGACTCAGTATTCCATACTACGCGAATATGGTTCATAAATATGAGCTGCCCATAGCACTTGCATAGTTCTTTTTCTAGAGATGTAAAGCTCCCGTCACCCATGAACGAGACAGCGTAAACACCTTCTTTCCCTTGACTAAATGCGATTTTGGTTGAAAGTTGTCCCCCTTGCTTTGTCGTTTGAACAGTTACAAAAATCCGTTTTTCCCCAAAGAGCTTTCCGTGTAAAAGGTCTTCAGGTGACGCAAATATGGTTTCGTTAGTTGGATAGCTAGCTACACTCATCTGCAGATATCCAAATGTAATCATCTGTAGATACTACTTCAATCAAAAATACCAAATCGCGAGCACAGCGTCGTCGTTCTTGCACCTGCTTCACATGGAACTAAAAGCGGATTACAGTCGTGATTCATCAGCGGACTCTTCTAGGAGGAGCTTCCACTTAAGCGACAGATACATAAATAAGATTGCCGTGAACAAAAACCTACGGAGTGCCCAAGTGTTAGAACAAATTGGCGGATAGAGGATTATCGCATATGCAAACCTGATTGGCGGCAATAACCAAGAAACCGGTTCTGTACTTCCGAGAAAATTTGTCCGCCCATCTGTACATAGTACTTATATCAAAATAATTTCCCTCTCCTTTGACTTTCAGAGTGACAACCAAATTACTCCAAAAGACTGCCTTCATTGGGTGGCTCCGGCTGACCCGACGCTGGGCTGTTTGTGCACATCTGTGCAGTTCACCTAAAGCTCTTTAACACATCCTCGTTTCATGTGCTCTCTTTTCTTTTGGCCTCACATCCGGCTATCAAGATTTACTCAAAACCCCTTGAAAATAACGATTAGTCCGTTAGAATCTTGATCATCACCTCAACTTCCTTCGTTATAAACGAAAAAAATACCAGTCACATGTAAAATAATCAGAACGGAAAAACAAATAGACACGGGTCTTTCAGTTTTATATCAAATAGATTGAATTCTCTGGGCATTCAGGTTCACCACCTGCAATAAAACCACGTATGACTAAAGAAAAGATTGGAAAAATGGCCATGAGGAGAAAAGATACTAATTTGCCTTCGCTGAATTTCGCCAAGTATTTGTCTCACTTGATTCGTTTCCCTGGGGTTTCACTGGTAAAACTTGATATTTCTGAACCTGTCACCGATAATTTTATTTTACCATTGTAAAGTTTATTATTATATTATTTGTAGTATGCTCCTGATAAGATCCAGCGAAATCTATCCGGATACTAACTGTGTGATGTAATTGTGCTGTGTTCTCCTCTCATTTTATGGGAAAGTATGAAGTCACTTTCCAGTTAGTTAATTACGTGTTTGTAAAAGTTTACCTAATAAGGGGTTCGGGGAGCTTTGCCTTGAATTACGATGTTTTGTTTTTTTCAAATCCTAATGCTGACGTTGGCAAAACAAATTCGCTTAAGTGCGTACTAATGAAATGCCCACTGGTCTGGAGGGAGTGTTCCAGCAGACAAATAGGTTGGTAATGAGTTTTAGTTTGAAACAAGTGCTCATTTTTTATGGAAGAATAATGAGGATGTCTCTTTGCATAGTTAGGCTAACGTATAAGTAGGGAAATAATGAAGGGTAGATATACTAAGTTAAATGGAGTAAACGAACACCATTGTCTATGCTGTAAACCTAATCGGGAACAGAGAATACTTCGTGTAAAGTTACTTTCCATAAGAAATTGCTTTGGCGTGAGTAGGTCAATCCAGTAATATGAAAGTGACCAATGTTCTTATCACAATGCTTTGATAACGTCGTACTGTTCGAAGAAATAAGTTTCGCAAGTGGGTTATCATGGTTAGGGCTGATATATCGTTCAACTAGGATAGTAACTCTCGAAACAAACTTATGCACGGTACTTCAAGAACACTGAAGATCTAAAATCGAAAAAGAGCAAAAATCCACTGAAAAGAAACTATATTAGCATCGAACCAGCCATTTTTACCCATTTACAATGTCCTTTCGTTGATTGTATTCAAAGAGAATTTATACTAAAGGAACATGTTTTCATACTTCGTAACTCCACGAATATACAGCGACGGCCAGTCCGGATGCTCTATTCCCATGGTTCCTTAACTACAGCGCTCATACTATCTTAGTCTCAAATATGAACAAGCTCTCAAACTCTGTGCACCGTTCCACACTGGTGCAAAGCGATAATCATTGTTTTAAATGCGCAAATGAACTAACATTCAGCGTTACTTCCGAACGCTTCTGCCTTACTTCCTTCCAGTATTTCGGAATGTCAGATATTAACAAAATCCCAGCAATGGCTCAGGGAACGGAAAATAAGCTCAGAATTCCAATGGTTGCCAAAACACGGTTAAAGTCGGTAGGATAGTTGAACCACAGTGTGTATTGCAGTAGTGTACCTTGCTGGCCGCATCTGAAAGTTAGAGCAACATATGACACAAGGCTAGCCAACGAAGCTAGGATCCAACTATCTGCAAGCAGAGCAGCCACAAGCTTTATTCAAATTGAGGGGGACCAGTTGCCTTTAGGTCAATTCGACAAACCGCAAACAGCCCCGTGACACTGAACCTTATGAAAACTGCCTAGAGCTAAATATTATTGAGATTTGTTTATCTACGGTATTTTCCCTAGTTCAAAAGTGTTCCACCATGGTTTAATAGCTTCAACTTGTCGACACTAACCCAAAAATCCTGTCTCCACCACTTTCTGGGAATCAGATCCCCGCTCAACACATCCGCTTAAACGTGTGGGTAAAAATATCCAATATTGTACTGTCTACACAAGGTATGAGACAGTCATTCCAAGAGATATTGATCGATGGCACAAATTGCGGTGTTTGGCTCGTAAACTACGGAGAATACTGTAAAATCCCAGCATGGGCTATCCCTAAGCATCTACTTCCAACTGGTCATCGAATTAACCCTACCCGATCATTCAAAGTAGGATTACGCAGCCGAGACGCTTAGCAGCTGGCTTTCACTGAAACTATCTTGATCATGACAAAAATAACCCTCACTTTGTGCACAGAAACAATCATTGTAAACTGTCTGCCCTACTTGGCATTAGTCACAAACCTCGAACAAATTGCCGCATACTTTGTGGTTAACATCTTTCTCTTATTCCACTGTGTATCCCATGTACCGTAACATATATAAATTGATATGTTCCACGTACACGATTGACAAGAGTTGACGAAATGCTTGCGTCCCGCTACATGTCTTCTTCCGGTTCTTATTACCTGGAAAAAGGGGACGTAGTGTTTGGAGGATAATTTTTATTAGTGAGTTTACACATGCGTATTCGGCCACCTTCATAGATCAGTATGCAAGACCATTGTCTTCTGTAAGCTTTGCAAGTGTCCTCTCTCTGCACGACACAACAAGAAGGAAAACTCCATGAGTTGAAGCCCAGTAAGAGCATCGCAAGATCTTACACTTGTATTAATCGAACAACAGAATGACTGCCAACGGCATGCCCACTACAATAGGAGTAGGCTTGATGCAGTATCCCGCCTTGTTCTTTCTCCGTGTAAATAAGAGGACAAATCCACCAATTCCGTTGTGTGGGAATTCTTCTACTCTTCTTTGGCTTTTGACTCCGATTTGTGTAAAACTTACCGCAGTATATTTAGTGCGTCTTTGGCCAACCTTTTTTATTCATGTGGGTTACCTGGTATTTGTCGCTGTGCATCCAACACACCAAGTTCTGGAGGCAAGTCAACCAAATTCACGTCAATAAAATGAGATCTCATTGACAGTTGCACCGGCTGGGCTTTGTTGGATAGGAAATGCAGTTTGCTGATTTTTTTCTGCCGCTCTTGGCAACAGCTTTGTGGAAAATGTTCTACACAGATTCTCCACGTGGTTGACGTAAAGTGGGGGAATTTTGGCCACTTGCGCCTAGGCACCAGTATAAGGGATAATGTTAACCAACGCGTTGCGATATTACACAAATCAGGTGAGACCGGTGAAAACTGCTTCGAAAAATTTGCATAGATGAACAAATTACGGATCGACGGAAATGTCAAAAGAGGTGTCCTTGTAGGTGATCAGGGTCGTGTAATATTTAGACACATTGTGGAAAGGCCTTAACGGTTACAAGAATCATTGCACCATATTTTTAGATAGTGAAAAGGAAGTGAATAAAAGAACAAAACCAATTACTGTTTAATTGTCCATATCTGTCTAAAACATAGGATCGCTTATAGGTGATATACAAGTAGACTTTCCTGGTAGGGCAAGAGTGGGTGAAAAAAATAGCGTAGAACTGTAACCAGGTCATATTTCTTTGACCAGTTTCAACAGAACCGTGTCTAGAATCAAAAAGAAATGGTTGGAAATATTTCAACGCCGCTTTGCTCGTTTTTGACAGTCGGTCAAGCTGTGCAGTCCAATGAATCGGAGTGATTGGTACCACAGTGTATTATCGAGCGAGATGAATTCTTCCATGAGTGTAGCAAAACCATCTGCATCAGCTTAGACAGAATTAAAACAGCTTCAGGAAGTGTGCGCGTGAGAACACTATCCAACAGAGTCCAGAACGATTAAGGGAAATAAAACGGCGTCATTTAGTACAATCCTATCAGCTATGATGGAACTGTGATTCTAGAATGTCGACATGTAAGTATATGTTGGCTGACAGTTTGGCCCCCAAATGTTGCATTTTCGTATACTATAGAGCAGAGAACGGAGAATGCAAGTATAAATCGAGGAAAACGCTGATGCAATTTCTTCTCACCCATATTCTGTTTGACGGCAACTCACCTTTTGATATACAACATAGCAAACAAATAAACAAATGTACAATGAAAAACTAGGAAACAAGGTTACACGAATTTCTTGTCTGATGATAGGGCGGATTCTTCTGTGGTAATAAACTGGATGCTCGAGACAATGTGAGCTCTCCGAACTGTGATTTGATGCCAAATAAGAAATCCTATTTGATCATGTTTCGGATTTGATAAAATATGAAATTTCCAGTCAAGTGTTACTGTTTTCTATCGACTGAAAAGATTTCATTTCGAATGCATCAAAACCTGACCTTGTCAATAAGCGAGCGGAATTATTTTACATCACAGCTCTGCATTTGACAAAGGTTTCCCAAGTGTCGCTTTGGTTACTCTGAACTCAGTCGGAGAACTTCTTTTAAGAAGCGGGGGTTGCTCAAATTTTTTATGTCTAACCGTGTAACCGTATTTCCTCGAACAGTTTGAGTTGGGTATGCGACTGACATCATCCCAAAACGGATTTCCTACTTATTGGACCCGTTGGTCAACCAAATACAACAAAGTTCAAGAAAGGCGTGATTTTTGTAGGCTTCTGATCAATTCAACGAAGTGCTATTTACGGAACCGGTTGAAGGATCAAGTGCGAATGTGATAATCCTAGTTCATGAAATCCTTCTATCGAGCCTCATTTGAGTGGCTTGTGTGGTATAATCTGTCGCTTCTTCCTTGAGGTTTAACAATTTCCGTTCTAAGATACTTGAGAATAAATTACCACTCATCGGTGCGGAACCATCAGCGGTAAAAATCGTCTACCGGGTACTTATAGAAACGGAAGAATATCTTTCTTAGCTGAGTGAAAAATATCAATATTTTGTGACTTCATCTATAATTCTATTACCCATTGGTCCCAAGTCGGCTCTACACGACGAAATAATGCTTTATTAATGTATTTTGTCAAAAGGCTGTTTTGAACACATATATCGACAGGTTCGGGCTGCACAACTTATTCCGGAGCATTCCGCTTCATTTTCACTAGTGCAAATTGCAGTCAAATTCATTTATAAACTGTAAACTGAACGTTCTCATGAGACAAAAAGCAAGAAACATACATATACAACGAGTGTTATCAGTTAAAACACGGTACCAAGGCAACTAACGTGATTGTCCATTTAAGCTGTTTGCACAGCTGTATGTGTTGATGGTAAATTGTTAGTGGTCCCTTGTACGTAAATGATCGTTGATTGTTTGTGACGTAAACGACAATGAAAGCCGTCCTCAGAATGACACAGTGCTCTGTCTCCCTTCAGTGTTGCGTTATGGATGACTTCTGTTTTGCGTGAACTCTATGACGTCAGAACTTGCGAAAATTAGCGTGAAGAAATCAGGAGCTTATGAAGAACTTCTTTCTTGAAATGAGGTTTGGTCACTAGGTTATTAGAAGCATACCTCTGTATTTTTCGTTGCCATATGTTACTAAGTTCTAAGATAGTTGCAATCTGGAAATATCATTGGGTTTTAAGAAAAGTCATAAAAGATAGCGATTTTCCTCGGATTTGCCAGAACTTTGTTTAATAATGATCTCTTGGGAAACTGGAAAACCCATCTAGGTAGACTTATAAACTGAGAAACTGGAATTTTCTTCACTTTTAAATAAAATAGTCTACTTTCTTTTACGAGACCCACTGTGAAATGGACTAACTGCCTGGGAGACTGGATGATCACATTTCTGTATTCTCAGTCTCGTTTCTCACGATTCTATACCCAAAGCAGATGTTCAGGCCCGTGTTTCTCACGTGTGTGTGCACTTCTAGTCGGGTGTACCGTTGCTCAAGTTCTGCTTGCTCAAATCGGTTCTACCCCACACTACTGACTGTTCTGTTTATTCATTGCTCGGCCGGCCGATCGACCAACCGAGACACACACGTACACATGTTCCTCTTTAAGACAGTACCTTGGGATAGGTTACTTCAGTCGTGTTAACTCTATTCAGCCTGGATGCCATCACTGACATACAAAATTAGTAACACACTTTTGGCTATGTCCGTTTAATCTTTCGAGCAATGAACTGTAAAAATGGACCACTGCTGGTGACCGGTAGTATTCTTTTTGTTCTTTTTCTGAGATTTTTGAGTTCTGAGCTGCAGTCAAAGATCAGCATGTGTCTATCGGCTTCTCATGTTTTCATATCGGGAACGCTCAGAAAGTGAAACACGTATAGAGTGATAATAAAGCTATTTGGCAATATGTGATTGAGTATAACGTAAGGAAGCAAAAAAATACCGACAATCAGTATCTCATTCTTTAAATACACTTTCACCCAATATCAAATGAAGCACGATTCCGGCACGAAGGGTTGTGGAATATCTGAACTTTACTCTGAATGGAATGGAACCCACTTGGTTCTGGTTTCGGAAGCTTGTGATACCTCTTACGCTCAGTGATTGATTCCAGTTGGGTAAACTATCTTGGATTCAGGCTTTTAAGAAGAGCATTGTACAATTTGCTCACAGTGCTTGTCCAAGCAATGTATGTCCTCCATTAAAGTGGTTAACCCTATCTATGCATTCACCTAGGGTTATGTGAACTGCCATGAAAAAGTAATGTTCGGTACATCAGCGATCCGTAACTGTTAGTGATTAATTACCGGACCTAAGTGGCAGTCTTGTAGGAATACAAAAAGCATACTGAGTACAAGTGTAACCACTAAGATAACCTTATTATGGGACCGACAGAAACGCGTTGTTTTATCGGAAACCGTGGTAGTTAGTAACTGTTTGCAACGGAATGGCATAGTTTCAGAATGATTTTGCTTTCCGTGTAAAGGCCCATCACAGCCATACTCCTCAGTTAAAACCCATAAAGGGGCTGTACAACTCCTGTTCCCGAATCGATCGATTGATTCACTCACATCCCACTGTGACCTCAATTCCCGGGATACGACAGTATTCACTGAAATAGTAATGTGCATTCAATTGACACCAGTAATGGATGAAGTCTCATCCTCGCATACCAGAGTGTATTATTTGTGGAGAAATTCATGCTATCTTTTTTCTTTGGATTTCGGAACAGAAAACCCGAGCTCACATGTTAGACGAGTTATTTCTGAGAATGCCACAATGTTAATCAACATGGCTACGGGCATGAGCTCAAATGTGTGTCCTGAAACAACGTACTTGATCAGCCGCCGATCAGACACACCGTAAGTCTAAAACCAGAATTGTTAATGAGACAAACAGGGCAATTCAACCACCGGGGAAAAGACGTTTACCTTCGCTGTATGTCAACTCCAGTCTGATCACGAAACCGAATAAGGGGACGGAGCTGCCCTTGTGGAATGAACAAAACAAAAGTTATCACACCGGATGATTGTGCGTATTCCGAATTTGATTCAGTGTTAAGTGTCAGGTCAAAGTTACAAAACCCCCGTCACCAGGAGCAGCCCATCATCTTAACATTTTGGTGGTATGAAATCAGGTTGACAGGAACAATGCATTTGGAATGCAAGATGACTGGAGTCTGCCGAAGCAGTTATCGATCATGGATTGAAAAAATTTGCAAAGAGATCACATCTTTACCTTGCCTTCTAGGGGTTTATATACTTCCGTTTATCACCTTTATTCCCCATTATCTTTGTTTTATATGAGTGTACTGACTCTTTTATTCTGCTTTAGGGACCATTTTGGAATGCAGCGAACACCTCCTGGTCATAAATGAAGATGGTTTGTGATTCTGATTTTTTCAAGCGTTATTCAAAACCGGTCATTCTACTAGCCTATTTTATTACCATTTTCATCATTAACTTTACTTTATGTTATTGACTAATTGCAACAGGTTTTACCTGGTAGTTATGGTGCATCAATGACAGACTGTGATCACATTTCTGTCTTTCCCGAGAGGAACCTTGCACTACGTGATTCTTTCGGGTCGAGACAGAAATAGTAGATCAGCTTCTCCATGACTGCTGTCTAAGGGGCACTCAGATAGTGGCAGTTTTGAAAGCATTACTTTTCCATGCACACGGAAACGGAGTAAAGGTTCAGCAATACTGATAAAGCGTTGAAAAGCCGCGAGACACCGTCTCCTTATTCTTATCTTTTTTGAACTGCAAGAAACATTTTTCTCCTCTGCACGGGTTCTCGGCTAAAGATAGTCACGTTTCTTGTTCCGGACAGTTAGATAGTTGTCACGTACAGTGGTCATATTTATGCTCGGTATATTTGCATTTGGAATCAAGTTCTGGTCTATTTTTGGACTAAATTAACCCAAATATTTTGATGGGCTATTTAAGTAGCACGACGAACCATGAATCTAAGTATCAATGAAACCATGGAAAATGGATTAGTTCACTTAGACAGCTAACCTAATGCTCAGATTATTGCAAACGTAATGTAAAGTTTTGTATATCTAATTTTAAATATAATAAGCCAGTTGTAGTTTGTATTTGGAAACTCGGTGGAGTCCCATTTTACAACGACATTTTAAACAGGCTGCATTCACCTAAATCAAGTTGCACATGTGCATGAAAATGTTGTTCGTATAGCGTAAAGTTGTTGAACCCGCTCCGATAAGTTGTTCTGAATGATGTCACCGAGGTGTCGAAATCAGACTATAGACAACCAAAGATGAAGCCATGAACTACCTTTGCTGAAACGGTTTTTGAGACATACCACACACAGCAAATCAGTCTTCGTTACAAGTTCAAACCCTGTTGCTTGCTTCCCATTGCCAATGTCTGATTGTTGTTCTGTTGGTCAAAGCAAGACCCACTGCACGAACAACCGATCAATATTCCTCTCATGCTTGGACATACGCCTACTTGGTATTGATGTTTGGCCATGCTTCAGCGCAGGCAGTATTGACTGATTGACCTTGCTATGTATCGACTGGCCTTACGTGTTTGTACGTGAGAGCGTGTGCAGCCCAGCTCTTTAACCTGCTTGCTCGTTTGCTTGTTTATTTGCTTGTATGAAGGCTTGCGGCTTACTCATTGGCTGCGTTCGGGCTCCACCGACCTTCTAAAGACAAATGAAGTGCAACAATTGTTTTTCGGCTAATGGTTACATAAACAATAATTGCAATGTTGAAAACTGAAAGAAGTACGGTAGATTTCAATGCGGATGATTTTTCTTCACAGAATGTTTCATTTTCAATCCGTCAAGTTCACTTCTTCGATGAAGATCCAATGACGCATTGTACGACTGTTTCTTCTGGTTCTTTAATATTCATCCGTTACGGAGTGTGTCCCACACGTTATTGGAAATATTTTTCAAAGTAGCTTCCCTAGTGATTACTTGTAATTTTATGCGACTGTCTCTTGCGAGAGGATACGTTCGCCCCTTTGATGTTACGGATTATTGCTGGCCACGAGAAGCAGTCGGAGGCGAGATCTGTGCAGAGCGTGATGCAGTCCTTATTCCTTCTCCGGACTACATAGATCGACCGAAGACCTAGAAACTCTACGTCTTTTTCTATTGTACTAGTCCAAGTTTTGAGCTGCCCACCAAAGCAACAAAGTCAACCAGGGCAAGGAGCGGAGCATTGTTTATTTGGTTAACTCTGACTCTGGTCGCCGAAGAGTATGACTGAACCACTGCGGTGGAGAGTGCATCGACACCAGAGCATCATCCCCTTACCTCTCCGTTGTACATCCTGTCGTACCACCTGACTTTGAGGATACTCCGAACGAATTAGTAGTCGGCAAACTGCAGCCTTCTGGTATATCCGGCCCTTAGTGTCCAGGTTCTTTAACCTTAGATAAGTATGGGGTGGAAGGTGGCACGGTAAACGCGGTCTTTGGTCCTTCGGCTACTTTCACTGCCTGTCCACAGCGTTCGTCTTAGCCGAAGGAAGGCTGTCCTGGAGCTGTCGATCCGTAATGGCACTATTTTTTGTCTGGTCATTCGGAGACAGATTTAGGCCTGGGTATTTGAATGAAGAGACGTATTCGTAAATATCCGGACCAAAAGATGCATGAAGCGTATCGAAAAGTCGATGTGCCATTTGTTGTTTTTATTGCGATTTTATTACCACAGCGTTGTTGATAGATTTAATTCGCCAAAGTTTCGGTTACCTTCAGTAAACTTTCTCAAAGCAATTTTAGAGTCAAATAGCTCTATGGGAATGTTTACGTATCAACGGATATTTGGTTTTGTGGTTTTGTTTGTGCATTTGGTTTCAGAAAGTGCACTGAGCTTAAATATGCTGGAGCTTTGTCAATAAGCGTCAACTCGGCACATGTCAACCGCAATGACAGGGCAGAGATTTCCGAGATCTGGACCACCTTAACTTCACTGAGGAATAAGCATCCCAAGGGTCACAACGCTAGCTGACCTCGTCACCATCGCTGCGTAAGGTGTAAAAGACTACGAATCACTCACCCACCACACAAATGAACGTACACACACTAACGCATGCACACGCACATGCACACACAAAAACACAGAACCAAACATCCGTTAATACGTGAACATTCTCATAGAGTTATTTGATTCTAAAATTGCTTTGAGAAAGGCTACCGAAGGTAACCGAAAATTTGGCGAATTACATCTACCAACAACTCTGTGTTATTAGCATCATAATTTTCACAATAGAGGGAGTATTCAACTGGTTGGTCATTACCCGACAGTTGTTGAATTGTCGGGCCTAGATGGGTTGTGACAGCTTTTGTTTTGGTTAAATTCACTTGTATGCTGATGGACTTCGCGAATGAATCGATTCGCTCGATGATTGATTGGAGCGTAGCGCGGGAGTCTCCTAGCACGACTGGGTCATCCGCGAACTCCGGGTCCGAGATTTATATTTCAAGGATAAGCTGAAAGCCGGGGTCGCCTTGTAATGCATGGCTTATTGTCTAAGCAATGGCGTAGTTAAACAGCGCTTGCTAGAGGGGATAGCCCTGTATAATGCCGGTAGTGAGTGTAAACTCATAGAATTCTTCGCCGTACACATGAACGGTAGCACCAGTTGTCGAGTAGTACCCCCTCTACATCCCTAAAAGCTTATTAGTTATCCCTGGGATTGAAATATGGTCTAAAAGGACTCGCGGTTAATCGGATCGAAGGCGGCCAGGAAGTCGATGAGGCAAGCTATCTTTGGTTGCTGGAACTTATAGCAGTGTTCCAGTATTCGGTGATGTGTGAAGATTTGATCCACACAACCTCCACCACGTCGGAAACCCCCTTGGTTCAGGCAAGTGAGTCGCTTTCTTGCCTAGGAGAAAATGCTCGGTAAAAATGCATCGAAAAGCTTTTTCTCCGACGTCGATCAAGCTGTTCCTTCGGCAGTTCGCAAATGCGGACTTACCACCTTTCTTCAGAACGAACAGCAGAATAGGCATGCCCCAGTTTGGTGGGAAGGTTTTCTTTGGCCAAATGAAGCAAGAAAGTGTACATAACCTGTCAATCAAGGACAGTGACCAGGTATTATATAGTTCCGGAGGGATGCTATCTTCCCCGGCGTCCTTTTTTTCTTCAGTTTGTTAAATATTTCTGTGATTTCCGCGGTACTGGGCGAGTTGCAGTTATTTTCGTACTAAACTGGAGCAGTTGACATTGGTTGATTCGTTGGGAGGTTTGTAGGCCGGTTGATAAGGTAACCGAAGTGTTCGATTCATCGGTCTATTTTCTTACTCTGTTCGGATATTAGGTTTTCTCCCTCGTCAAGAAGAAAAGAATCATGTTTGCGGCACCTATCTGAGACGTAGCAAATGAAGCGGAACAGCTCACCAGACCACCAGTTCCTGACGTGGTCTCTTTTGTTTCGGCTATTTTTATCAGGTATCTTTTGCGATCAGCCTTGGCGGAGCTTGTAGCCCCTTGTTGCAGTCTGCAGCGTTCTTCGTTACCTGCGAGTCGGGCTTCATATACCTTGGTTGAAAACTGGAACGTGTTCTCAGGGATACAATCTTTTGCCCACCTTTTCCCCCGAGTACTGTCCAGAAAGCTTCCTTGATTGTCGATTTTATTTGGGTCCACTAATTTTCCACTGAAACTTCGTCGTCTTATGCGTTCTTTGCGACGACCAGTCAAGTTGTGATTGCTGGTGACAGTCCTTCTCGCTTCTCTGCATTTTCTGAGGCAGCAGAGTTGATCCGGGAGGGCTTACACACCCTAGCACTTGTAGACAGATGAATTTTGAAGCACGCATATAGGAGGACATGAACAAAGCCTTCTACATTGTTCGCTTTTGCACCTTGATTTGATCGGCCATCCTCTACAGATGAGGCCTAACGGGATCTAAGCGGAATGTGGTCGGACTGGTGGGCAGTGTGACCATCATTGGGGTACCATTTTAGTAGGTTCTTCTTGGGGTATTGAAATTGCGTGCTGCAGAGCACCTTTCTGTTAACGTCCGCTAAACCAATCAGTCGGCCACCTTTCTCGCAGAGTCGGCCGTGACTGAAACTCTCGAGAATATGACGACTGGATTCGTCTGTCGTACCTTTGCGGGCGTTCCAATATCCTGTGATGAAAAGCACGTCACCCCTGGAAGCTCGGTTGGTAACCTCCTGCAAGTTACAGTAGAACTCGTCTTTGGTTTTTTTATCAGCATATTTGGTTAGAGCGTAGACCTCAATAATCATAAGATTGTGCGGGGAGCCTCTAAAGCATGCCATGGAGAGTCCGATTGAGACTTTTCTCCCGAAACCATTGCGTCCTTAACTGCCTTGTTCAAAGCAAACTCGACTCTGTAGAGACCGGAGTTGTCCTTCAGGCCTCTGTGAAGGAGCCCATAAAGAGTGTACATACCCAGAACCTTCAATTGTTTGGTAGCTGAATTTGGTAGGCGGACTTCTGAGGGACGAGCAATGTCTCTGTGATAGTCACGTAGAATTTGCATTGTGAAGCCATCCAGAAAAGCCCTGGCATTCCAAGTGGAAACGTGTGTTCCTTTCCTGCAGCGAACAATCCCAGCTGGCCGTGCTATCACCTCGATCACTGAAGCACAAGGCGCTTGGCTTACCGGGGAAACCGTAGCATGACGAGCGCATGAAGTTCCGTGAGTACTGATAGACAGTCGCTGGAGAATGGTACGAAGCTGTGCCCCCAGCACCTTTCGGCGTTTTTGTTCACGTTTGCATCTCTAATTTGGGAACACCTAACTGTAGACTGTAAGGCAGTGGGGTGTTTCTAGAGGAGCTCATGGCCTGTTATGGTCTTCAGTCGTCGCTTTTGGAAAGGCGAGTTAGGCGAGTGAGACCGTTTCCCTCAGTAGCTTTTGGAACAGTATATCTCATCCGCCCATTCAGTAGTATCTGTCTCCCCATGCCAAGTACCGTCTCGCCGAAGTTTTTTAGACTTGGGTAACCTTCAGACTTGTTTAGCCCGTCTGTCGAGCGGCCTGTTTGGATATGGCCGCTGATGCCTGCTTCAGGTTCAAAGAGCCACAAATGACAGTTGGGTAAAGGATGGAGACCGAGGAAATGGATGATGCCTCAAAAGAAGCGACAGCCAGCCGAGCCAGAGGTGCTTCTCCTCATTGACAGTACATACACTCTGTAGTGACGAGCGCAAACTACAGGCTGTGCTGCAGTTCAGCATGAACTTTGTAGGCTTTAGAAACAGCTAGCCATTTTAGGCATTTCTATCTCTGCCTTTCTATAAGAGGTACGTAGACGACATTTTCTGTCTAATTCCCTCCAACTATATCGCACAAGAAAAACTACGCAAGTTCATTGAAGCCCATCCG
This sequence comes from Fasciola hepatica, assembly GCA_948099385.1. Taxonomy (NCBI): domain Eukaryota; kingdom Metazoa; phylum Platyhelminthes; class Trematoda; order Plagiorchiida; family Fasciolidae; genus Fasciola; species Fasciola hepatica. Next base: position 2,857,030 of record CANUEZ040000094.1, read on the forward strand.
AATTTGCGATTCACACCAGAAAAACAACAGGACGATGTGCTTCCATCCCTTGATGTTCTCCTTCAACTGACAGCAAACGAATCATCAGAGGGCAGTATTTCTAAAACGAAAGTGGGTAGGGCAGTATACACACTTCGAAAATTTTGTTCTCATTCAGCATAATCGAAACTCAGTGCTTTGCGTGACCTAAGAAGCGTTCCAAATATGCTCCAAGGGCCAACTTACGAAAGCGTTGGATTCTATCAGCAACTCACTCAGAAAAAATAGATACCCAGATAGCTTTCTCAGACAGCTCAAGAAAGCAGATCCTCGGCCAAGATCCCCCAAAGTAAAAAAACACTATTTTCTAAGGTAGAATCTCAAGGAGAAAGGGCTGCAGAAACACTGACCGATGGGTTATCTAATGCGGTGACAAATACGTTCTATGCAGCCAAGCTGCAAATTGCGCTCACCACTAAACCATGTTTGCAACTGAAACTCAAATACAACTTGCCTGATAGTTCTACCTCGTTGTGTGTATATTCATACTCTTGCCCCTGTGAAGCTAATTACTTGGGAAAAATAACCAGGTGCCTGTCCGATTGAGTCCAAAAACACTGCCGTACAGGGTTAACCAAAAGGATCAATAAGACGATAACCAGCGCAATACTGGCCCATGCAATCGACACGGGTCATACACTGACGCGAGATGGGCCATTTAGCGTAATCTACTGTGTCGGCAAACCGCACTAAAGTGGTCAGATAACGAATCCTCTCTACGGCCGAGGCGATTGCGATCAGTTTACGTAGGCCAGTCCTGTGCTCGCAAAAACAGTTTGTCAAGACACTACAGATCCCATGGCCGAAGGTCAACGTGAGGGTGGGACAGACACACAGGACTGGTGAACCCGGTGGTCAGTGCTCCAACACAGATGCAACGAAAACGGATTTGACATTCAGTTTTGTGCTTTTACGGTAATACTTTGGATAAAAATTTTGAATAGCACTAAAACGTTGCATGTGTACTGTACTGGTCTGAGGAGAAGTACCGAAAAGACAGATCTGTGTTCGCCACGTTACATTTTCAAAATTCATACTACGGGGAACATTTCACAAAAGCTTTTACAGTTTTTAACAAAACCTCAAGTAGTGGGAGGGGCCAATTCTCTACAGCGATTCACCCCTCGATCGACGGAAGCATCAACTTCACGCGTTCTGGATAGCTCCTCGGAGCCTCAAAGCCACTCGTAGCCCAAGTTGATCCGAACCTTAATCAAAACATGACAGCTACGCAAATTCTACTTCACTATTCGTGAGTTAAAATATACCTACATAAAGATCGTATCATTGACAGTGAGCCTCAGCGACTAACCATCCAAGATGTGGTCATATTAGAAACAAAAACGTATACAAGCAGTAGAGTTGACCAGAAAGAATAGATAGAAACTACGTGCCCTGTGAAATAAGTAAATTCAATCACTTCTGCACGCTTGATTAAGCCAAATAAAGATTTTCTCGAGCTTGGAGGGCAAAAATCAACGTAAACGAACTGAACCTGTACAGGCTGTCAACGCGAGCCAGAAAACGAAACCGAACCGTGGTAAACAAAGCTGTCTCGGGTCAGCACAACTCACTACCATATTAAATTTCTACAAAGTTATCTCAATAGGAAAGCACGACCATAGAAAGAAAAAATAAACGCATCAAACGTAGCTTGGATGAGAATCACTGAACAGTGTCAGTAAGAACAAGGATGGAGACAGCAGTCCAAAATCTGACAAAAAAATGCATCAACTTAACAGATGGGGAATTTTCGATCATTATGATAGTTACAGTGAGTACAGTGCAGCTTGCGGTTGTCACCATAAATTTGCTGACGTTCAACTAGGGTAAGACTGATGGGACTGTTTCTAACTTAGCTCAATGGGGTGATTGCAGGTCTGATAACAACGTCCGCCGAGAGGCTACAGTAACCTGTTTATTGGTCTAGACCTTTAGCGGTGACTGATCTAGTCATCTGATTGGGCCTATCGGTTGTCCCATTGCTCATTTCCTTCATTTTCGGGATTTTATGTGCTTCTACTAATAAATTTTGTTGATAAAAATGAAGCTTTTTTAGAGTCAAACGTTTACATTTCTAATTGGAGGCACTTGTGAAGAGTCTGTGGTTGCACTTTGTGTATTATACTGAAAAAATATCCACTGATTATTTCCCAGTGGTAGATTTAGTGATGCATAGCGATTTGCTCCCTGCATCCTTCGCGAATCGGGACAAAGCTGTTGGTGCGATAACTTGTCGTACGCTAGGAGCAGATCGGAGTCGGTGGATTGCATAACAGCCCAGTTTCCGCTTTGCGGATCGCCTGACCACATGTATTTTGCAGTGATCGTGCTAATAGTAAAATCCCGTGATTGCTAGGTTTACCATTCCATGCCTCAACACTACGGACCGCGTCAGTCAATTTCCATAGCTGTTGTTCCACGAATTCCCGAAACTACTGGGTTGTAAACTTATCGCTACAACCGCATGCCATCAATGGTTCAACAGAGTGGTAGACCGTCTACATCGTTAGCCCAGGGCAGTTAGGATGCAATACTCTGATCTCACCTGTTGCTATTTCTATCTAGACTTTGATCTTCTGTCAAAGTTGACTCACCGAACACGATTTTGGCACAACTCTTCATCCCTTGCCGACGGACGGCTTATTTGAACTATCTTTTTTCACCGGACGCCCCAGATATTATGTGACCCAACACTGCCCATCACCCAGATAGGTTTTGTAAAAAAACTTAACCTATGTTTTCATTCGTCATCAGTCTACAAGCAAACCTCTCACATCATCATAATACGGTGGTCAATTTAATGTGCTTTGTCTTACCGAAATGACTTCTATTGTGCAGAAGGATAATGAAGAGGGCGTTGTTTTGCTTCGACAGATTGAAAGCTGCCTGTTTTTTTTGGGATTCTCTCGACAGGCAACAACAAAGTCGGAATTCGTCACAGGTACACACCTAGCAGGTCTCACCAACAATATTCAACCAACTACCAAAGTTCCTCTTGTTTCGGGACGATTACTGGAGGCTTTCCAGGCTGCTGTAGCCATATTTACCAGAACAGACCATCGTGGGCAGCTGTGTCCTATAAGCTGCCTTTTACTGGCTCTAATTCTTGAGTAGTAATTTCCTCGGGGCAAATTTTCGTTGCGCTGGTCATGAGAGATCAATACAATGTTCGTTTGCACTTCGATGAAACAAAACTGGAGAAATGTGTACACTCACCGGTCCACAACACCTTTATTTCCATTTCGCAACTAGTTTGAAGATGTTATTGAGAAAAACCAAACCTTTCACTGTTTTGATTATCTTTCGACTCTGAACATTCATAAACATCATATACATGTAATTATATTATCCTCAAGATGAAGTTACAGGAAACACATTCGTTTGCTATTTCCTCTTCAACAGAACAGGCGAACTTGTTGAACTTTTGTTCATGCTTTTCTTTTGTCTCTCCGTACGAGTGAGTGAAAATAAGGTCTTCAGTTCAGGCAGCAACACCACCCCAAACCTCTTTGGTATCATGCAGCGCTAATTTGTCCTTTGACTCGTTACGACACGTGATCTATTTAGGCCTTATGTCATTCTCTACCGAAGCCAATCTCATGAATACGATCATCAGTTCTACCCCATGACCGGAAAGCCATAATTTTCAGTGTAAACAGCTGTACTCGAGTAACGTAAGTAGTAGAACTGCTTGCAGGTTGGATCGCTGGCCAAGTAGAGGTAATTGTTTTTGTTACCCATACTGAGTGATCTTGGTCGCTTTCACCAAGTTTAGAGGGACCATAGTGCCTATATTCAGAAAATTCTTTCCATCGATATCCATTATTTCAAAGAACCTTCAACCATTTCTGACTTTGTTCTCAAACTATTATTAATTTATTCATAAATATTCCGCGACTATCATTTACTCTTTTTATGTCTTCATTATTTGCGAGTACACAAAAATCAATTGTACTGATGTGTATTCACGTGTGACGCAACTTCCTATTTATTGTCCAGAAGTAAACTTTGCCACCAACCGGGTAAAAGATTTCATCACTTACGGAAGTGTGACAAAAGTTATATTCAGTGGTATCTCTCAACTTAGTTTACCAAAGAGCTTTAGCGAGGGGCACTTTTCTTCGTGTAACCAATATTTTACTAATATCTAACTGAACTTGATTCTTCTTCTGAACATGCGTTTGTCTGAATGTGTCCCTGTAAACCGACAGATATAAACGTATGTTGTCTTACTCTCGGACAACTACTCATTGTTTATCTGTCCTATCCTACTTTGATCGGTGGTGGTCGAGTGGTTTAGAGTGTTTCTTACCACCTCAGAGGTCACAGGCTCGAATCCCCGTCACAAACGGTTACTTTGGTGGTAGACAATAATCCACTATTGTCCGATTCCCTACAACACACGACCTATTGGGACCTTATGTGATTCTCTGCCACTCCAAGTCTCAGGTTCTGATTAATGTTTATCCATAATAGTACTGCGGGTCTTTGCTGCTAGGTGGCACATCTCTTCGGTTGCACTTATGCACAAGAGTGTAATAAAAAAAAAATACCTCAGTATTTTCCCACTGTTGATCAAATAACTCTAAAAAAGTTTGCTTTAACTCCTCTTTTTGTTACTGCTGTCCAGAACAAGCTTAAATTGGTGATTTGAATCAGCCCGGACGGCAGCTGGGTGGCGCGATGGTGAGACATACGCCTTTGAGGCGAAAGGGCCCGGGTTAAAACTCTGGGTGCGGCGGAGTATATGCACCACTGGTGAGCTCCAACAAGAGCGAAACTCGGGAGCGGGTTGGTCAGATGACCGGAAGTTTGTGCGTGAAAAGTGGAGACAAAACAACAGTCAACCAAACTATAAATTCATCAATCCCACACACTACTTGCGAACAATTGCGTGATACTCGTAGTTCTTAGAAAACGATTTGCGAATCTCAAGCCAAAAAATGTGAATTCGTGGTTTTCAGGGATGTTAACGAAATTCCCTGGACTGACCGGTTTCATTCGTATTTATTACTTTTTTCCTGTTTATTTCGGGGTTTATCATAATGTAGGGCTGAACTATAAAATTCCGTCGGGCTTGATATCAGTTACATTAGTTCTACTGCAATCCACAGGAAACTGAAATGGGGTGACTTTGGATATCAAGCCAAATTAGACTGAAATTAAGTTCGAAATCAGTCAAAAAATGCATATGGTTTATTGTCAAATAGCGATGAAGATAAAGTTCACCAAAGGCGGTTTTCGTCATTGATAAAGAAATGCTGATCCTGCTAGAAACGTTTCCTTTTTTGAACTGTCTGACATGTGCATGCCTAACATAAAGATGAAAAACGAAGCAAACGCCATTTAGTCTAACAGTTCATCATTGGTGTGGACCGACACAAGTTGTGTGAGCAAAGATTCCTAGTGACGACTGACCAAGTAATCTTTTTCTTCCCATTGCACAAGTTAAACAGTCGAGTATGTGATGCAAGCAGCCTAGTCTTTCGAATGCGTGGACGGTCTTTGCCTTTCCTCTTGCTGTGGGGGTTCCGAGAACCTATCTAGTGGCAACTGTACCGAATCCGCAAGTTCAAATTTACAAAGAATCAGGAGAGATTGGAAGGAGATTTTCATTGAAATGCTCATGGTATAAAACCAACCTATCGAAACACTGACACCAAAAATGAAGTAATATTCGTTCCTTCCATCAGAAAAAAACACTTCAACGAGTGATAACTTCACCAAGGGGGCAACACAGAATTCAGATATGACACGGAAACAGGAATGATATTCAAAGCGCTGTATACAAGTTTCGGAAATATCTTCACCATGGGTTGTGCCACATAGTATGACACAGACAACTTGAGGCTACTCATGTGCAAACTTAGCCTCGCTAGAAATAATCAATGCGCATATTATATTTACCCAAAATCCTACGGACATATATTTTGCGGAAATACCACATTAGTGCCTCCGAATCAACAAAAAGCATACGGAAGATTTTGTGACACACGTGAATAAAATTGATCTAAAGGCCGAACTTTTCAGGAGTAGAGAAATTTCAACAGATCAATTCCAGTCTGCTCTTTGTGGGTTGCTGGGTTAACCATCGGACACTCAGTTTCGTAAAAGTTCACTATCCCAATTCGAAAGTCCTTTAGACCTCACAATTCAGATCGTTACAGAAGAATGGTAGAGGAAGAAAAATGCAAAATTTGACTTGGAACTGATAGCAAAGGAGCTACATTCGGTGAACTGAATCGACTGTAAGCTGTATGAACTACACCAAAGACTGATTCCACAGACGAATTCCCCTACAGTTACTGGTATGAACCCCTTACTGCATACTGGAAATGCGGGGTGAGCACTTTATGGAATACTGTTCGTAGACAAATTAAAACTGTCAACCAGGTGGTAAAAAAGCGTAAACAAACATGTGGCTTTCATTACAAAATATACATATCCTTGACATACTGGGCTATATTTTCAGACAACAATGGGTCGCTCCTAGTCAGTTAAGAGATCTTCTCTTCTCTTCTACACATCTACTGAATACTACCCTAAGCGAAAATTCATATCTCCCTCGATAGTGTCCCACGGTTCCGTTTCAGACTTAACTAACTTTTACTTTCACGCGACTATCTCTTGTCATAAGATAAGTTGGCCCCATGGATATCACCATTAATCGCCGACCAAGAATGGAGGTTTGATGCCAGCTCTGCATAAATCGTCACCCTTTTTTTCTAATATCAGAGGCTGCCGATTGTATGTTGTCAGAGGCGCTCCATTTCTTTCTCAAAGGTGCTGAGCCGCGTTTTCAGTTGGTCACCAAAGTGACAGTTCCACCCCGTACATGGCGCAGGGCAGAGTGTTTGTCTGAACAGTTGTGCTTCGAGTCACCCAAATATATAGCCAAACAAGTACAGGTGGCGACAGTAAAGAAGGACGGGGGGTTGGTCAACGTCGCGACGTCGCCTCTTCTCTCCGTGGTTTGATAGCTTTTCTTGCCAGTCAGTAAGAAGAATTCAGCGCGAACACCAGTGGATGAAAGCCTCCAGCCTCTTGATATCTTCAGCTTGAAGTAGCCAGGTTTCACACATGTATGTAGTCACGGGTCAAATAGCGGCACAGAAGACGCGAATCTTCGTTCGAAGGCTAATTTCAGTCCGTGTCCATAGAACAGGCCGGAGATGAAGAAAGGCCTTCATTGAACTGTCAACCCTTGACAGTAATTCATCATTCGTCTTACCATTAGGGAGCAGAGAAGACCCCAAATAATTGAACTATTGTACGTATTCGATCGCCTTACCATAGTTGAGAAACTGCTAAGCTGACAGCGCAAGACAAGTTGAAACAACCCGATTTCATTGAATCAACTTCGAGACCAATAGTGTTCTAGAAGTAGTCGGGTCAGTCTAGGACTGGCTGAAGTCCGGATGGAGAATCTCTTGGCGTGACAACGTAGTCTGCAATCTCCAGGTCCGAGATGTGCAACGTTGGACTCATCTGGACACCCAGGTAATCAGCCATGTCTTTGTTTATTGTCCAGTTGACAGCATAGTTGAACAACAATAGTGAGAGAGAGCATCCCTATCTAATTCAGGAATTATTGTGAACGCAGAGGATTCTTCGCTATACACTCTGACTTGTGCGCGATTCCCTTCATACTTGGTGGCTCGTAGTTGACGCCATACATCTCTACAATCAAGGGGGGTGAAAGGTCCGCGGTATGATAGGAAAGTCGGCTGAGAAGCGGAACAAAATATTCTACCTAACGTTTGATTTTTCTTCTCTGTTCTGGGATAAGCTGGTCCGCTGCATCACGTTAGACGGATTCAGACTTGCATGGCTCGTTTGTAGCACCCCGAAAGAGTCGAAAATGTTTTCCGAATTCACCAGTACGGGAAGCGGTTTCCATCTTCCCTGTCATTTCTACCCAGTACTTCTTACGATCGACTATAGTCCAGAGCGAGGCCTTTTGCTGTGGTCTTCGGCTTTCAGTGGTTTCCACTACTTGGGCGTCCAGGGCTTCGGCTAATTTTTACAAGGTGGTCGCTGAGATCCAGTCTTTTAGACGTATGTTTTTTCACAAAAGACCCATCAGTTTGCATGCTAGCTACAATAGCCAGCTGAGCTGCGATAGCACTCGAGAGAGCGTTGCGCTTTTCTGGTATTTCCAGGTCTGCAACATTGATTCGGCTCGGAGGTGAGAATTTGAGGTGAGTAGACAGATGGATTCTGATGTGCGCACGTACGAGAACCTGGTCTATGTTATTTGTGCTTCCCATTACTGGGCTGCGGTATGCTCGGCACTACTGGTAAACCCCAACGGGATCTCATCAAAATACGATCTATTTGATGCGCCGTGCGACCAACCTTTGGATAGCAGGTCAGCGTATGTCTAGCTTGTTGAGAGCAAATGTTGCAGATGACTGACCTGTTGGCATCGGCCAAATTCACAAGGCGGTTTCCATTCTCACAGCATTGGTCAAGTCCGAACTTTTCCAGGACATAGCTAATGGATTTGTAGTGACCTCGATCGTTCTGAGAAAATGACCGTTTTCTGTACATCATTTAGGATCCATTTTATCCACGATCATTTCTGACGTTTGACATTGACCTCACTGTTTTGTTTGATTGCGTACTTTCTTACTAGACTGACTTCTCCGAGGTTTTCATCAATCTCACTTTCACTTTCGGTCTTTCACCGAGTGAACGCGCTCGCGGTTTGCTTTATGCTAAGCCGTTGCTTTCATATCCGTTCGGTGTATCTCTCGTATAGGTACTGTTTCGGTACCACAATATACAGAATACACCTTTGCGTCTGTCAATCAACTTGCGTCATCTCCATTCGTCCGATAGGGGGGATCAAGTTGGTATTGCGTTGTGAGACCGAATAGAAGACACGTTCACTAGCCGCTTTCGAAAGTCTTTTGTAGACTCATCTGAGAGGCCCGTTCGTGTGTTCAAGTTGCCAGCAGTGAAGAGTATACCACTGTTGAAGCACGATTGACTAGATCTTGTAGTTTGTCGTAGAAGTCACTTTTTATTCTATTTTCAGCCACATTCGTTGGGGAATAGATAGAAATCACCGACAGATTCCGGGGAGATTCCTTGAAGCTTCCTAGGGCCAACCTCAAAGAAGCCGGTTCCCAAGAGATCAGGGTGCTGTTGGCTATTTTGCTCAGGTTGAATGCGACACCATGGAGTTATCGTCAGATCCACTGTGATGAAGGCAATAAACTGTACCAACAAACGGAGTACTGGAGCAGGGTAGTCGAATTTCCGATAGACAAGCAACCTACTCATTGTTGTCATGTCCATTTCGCACTGTAATACTCTGACTACCTACATCTAATACAGTCCTGACATTCCCACAGGCTGTGTGCCTGTTCTCTACAGTAGAGGGTTCTATCTCGTTGTCTTATCACCTCGACCGCTGGGAAACGAGGCGCGTCGCTAACCGGGGGTGCCGTATCATAGAGATAGCGCGTACCTTCATAATATTGTATAGTATGTCTTGAGAATAGTGGTACCAAGATGTGTCCCCAGCAATGTTCGTGACATTTGTGAGATTCGGTAGCTCAGTTCTGCCTTTTTGTTCCAAGATACCCCTCTAGCGTTTGCACATCTAAGTGCAATATACAACGCAGCTTGGCCAACTGCCCTATTTGATGGTGGACCGAATGCGCCTCATCACGGTGTTGTCAACTGAATTGAGTGATATTTTTGAAAGGGAAACACTAGCCAGGCGAAGACTCAACACCTTTTCAAGCACTGCCGCTGCTCGTTCGCCTAAGCCCACTTTGCTCATGACTAACCACGGATTTGATGGCTGTGCCCCTATCTGCTACCTGAGGACGGGCCTGGCAGCATGCAGCTCCGCTCGAGCTCAGTGCAACTGCGAATTCTTGTAAGGTATGCCTGTGCCCAGCTCCACAACCAACCAGCGATTTGATTTATAATGGTTCGGATAAGCTGACGGTTATCACAAGGGCACTAAATTGTGTCCTGGATTTCCGTGTCCAAACAGTCATTTCACCTGCTTATTTCGTTACCGAATGCTCACAAGACCTAAAAGATATCAAGTGGATGGAACAATGGGACATTTGAACTGTTCTGTTACCGAGTTTTTTCAGTGATAACTCAAAGGCATCAACAAAGTTTTGCACCGAAGTTCAAAAACAGAAGTCCTTCGGAGAGGGAGTACAAGCAGGCGTGTTGTTTTGTTTCACTAAAACACAATAAATCTGATAATGAACTCGGCGTACCGTCTACTGATCTCAGAAAATAAGTTCAGCGGATGTAAAAAAAGCGCTACCGCGTGCTTGACAATCAGGGAAGATCTGATTAAATGTGCTTCTAATATTAAAAATACAATCAGTAAAACCAAATCTTTCTGAAAAAGGAAAGTCAATGAAACATTCAGAACATTCGATGCGCTGGTTTTTTGGAAGACGTTATTCTCTGTTGATTCCAGAAGACTTATTTATGTTTGTAGATAGAATATTCATCCCGAAATAAGTGGAATCAGATCATTTAAGACAGTTCCATGAAGCACTTCTTGGGTTGAACAGGATGAAATCCCTGGTGCACAATTGCCTTTACTGACTTTTTCTAGTCTTTACATCCAAAAGTTGGTTAGAGGTTGTAGTCAGTGTACAGGGCGGAAACGGACAATGTTACCACTGTGTCCCCAAACCTGTGCAATTTCTACTCACAAAACGGAAGCAACGGTTGTACAGCTGTTTGACGGGTTTCAGTGAAGAACTACCCGTTGTGGTTGAGTGATCATTCCCTGCACAGTTTGTATATCTAAGGTCCAAATCATACATATTTCGCACTCCTGTCGCCTCACTTTTAAACTGGAACACATTGATCACATTTTTATTTTATTTTCAAAATAATTTAAAACCGCTCACTCAATTTATTACCAATAGTTACTAGACGTGTTAAAATGTGTTATGGCATGTTCATGCAATAGGGATTTATACTTTGTATCATGTTCTGAATGCAATGTTTCGATTTACTTCGTCATGTGATCTTACAAACTACTTTTCTAAGCCTGTGCTGTATGTGTCTGACGCGGCTAGTTTGCGGAAGTTTGCTTTATCAGTTCACTGTCGCGCCCCTACCTCTTTTTACACAAGTCTCAATCAGATTCACTTCTGCATTTTCCAGCATTTATTCTTATACTCACTTTATATATATATATATGTATATATATATATAAATCTGTATCTGGCTAGTCAAGTTTTACGTCCGCCTTTGTAGGTGACTCATTATTATAACTAAAATTACTGGTTCGATTTATCTCGGAAGGTGTCTCAGAGGGATCAAAATCCTATTTACGTCGCTCCTGCCCAAATCGTAAAGCAAACAGCTGATTATAAACACACAATGGTCTTGATTACTATTGATCGAAACAAAAATTCTAGGCATGCCTCCAGAGATGTTCCGGATGATCTCATGTTCTATACCGTACGTTGTCGAAGGTGCGAGTTAGGTGGTTTAATTATATGGGCGTCCCTTGATTGATGATGCCGGTATGTATTGATGAACGATTGGTGATTTTTGGGTGAGCAGCCTGATAGACCTAAGCGAAGGCGAATCTCATGCGTCGCCCGAACAGGTTGATTTCACAGTGGAACTCGAATAAAAGACAAGTCCTAGTAGTCTTGTGTTTGACGTATCTGAAACTAACTATATCGAATCTTCGTGTTTATTCGATACTGAAGATGCCATGTGTATAGTTCATTTCAGTTTACGTAGCAAGACAAGTGTTCAAATTGCAGAACGACTGTTTGTCTTTTTTTCTAAATTGACCAAAAAACAGACTCTGAAAAAGCAAACTTCGACATCCGTTATCACGTCTGATGGGAACTAGTATACCGCGGTCAAAAACACGTGTAGACTTTCATACGTCATTGTCGTTTGTATGTTGCTTCTGGAAACGAACTGGCTGTTCATAAGATTAGCAGATTATTAGTCACGAATTCGCTTGATTAGGTCTCCATTGAGATGACTGATATAAGTGTCGAATACTTTAAAAACTTTCTAATTTATTGACGGGTTTTGGTGTCATCGGGTAAAGTAAGTCCGTGAAGTCCGTCGTGGACTGACTAATGGTATTTTTTGCATGATTTGCAATCATGCACCTCCCAAGTTGAAGTCCCATATAAGACTCAACTGATATTCCATGCTGAAGGTCATTTCTAACAAGCCGGATCAAACTGTCATGCACCGGCTTATCCGAAGAGTTGTAATGTTATACCGTGCGGACCTTCTAAGATCCAGGCTGCTCGTGCCGATAATACATCCGGTGAATGTATTCCGAAACCCATTGGATCACACTCACCTGTATGCTGTTCGTTCCTCTGGGAAGCAACAAACGAGGCTTTCCCAGTGATTAAAAACAAAATAGCTGTTGTGTGTCTTTGGGATAATGATTACCTCTCTATTAGGTATTGACATTATTACCAGCGGATTGACCGTACCGCGAACGATTCACAAAGACTCGTGTCTCTCAATGCCCTTTGTCCCATATCAAAGAGTGTAGTTAACCTTTCACCTTCTAACCGTTGTTTGCTATCTGATATAAGCGTAGTCGAAAAAGCTTTCAATCTGCTGAACTTTTGGCTTCCGCGGATTTGTAAAAAGTTATTTACCCCGTTGCAGACAGAAGGTTCAACATAACCAACTTATAGGCACTGTAGGGTTTGTAGACAGCTATGGGTTGGGTAATCATTGGCGAGGCGATTGCTTCGAGGTTGAGAAATGAAAGTAATCTTTCGGTCGCTCCTTTTACAGTGACCAACGGTTAATGTCTGCTGACAAACAGGAAGTCATTTCTCGCATGACCGACTGACATAACTGGAAGCTGTCAAATCTGATTGGGGAAATTGCAGTAATCCCCACTGCGGACTAATCGTTTTGGTATTTTCCCAAAAGCTACCATATAACTCTCACTAATTTCCAACCAGCGGATATTCAGCATCATTCTCTACAAGTCGTGTATCCAACATTGATAGTACGATTCAGATAAATGCTCTATAGTGACGAGAGGAAATGGTCAGCACATACCTGTTCCATAAGTTTTTGTGCTTAATATCAACATGGTAATGTTCAATGAGGTATTGACAAACCAAAATCTTTAGTACTTCATGTCGTCATAGGGGTTTCCATGGGGCTAGCAAATGAACATTTTAGATTTCCTCAGTCTATCGGTCACAAAACCGGAAAAATATAAGACTGATTCATCTGAAATCAAGTGCTTCCTACTGAAGTAGTCTTCTACGCAGCACTAGAAAAACGTTGCAAACGGAATTGTCAAATCACTGGTTCCATTTTTTCGAACTGTTTGCTTCAAAGTGAGTCCTTTGCTGTTGAATGACTGACTGCAACTGTTCTGCTGAAATTGACACAGCAGATGTTGATAGATCCGTGTCAGCAATTATTTACCCCATTACCAGATTTTATATCTCACGGGTTCCGCTTTGCGACATTTCTCGAAAACCCAGCACTGCTTAAAAATGCCAATAAATAACCTGAATAGACAATGCGGTTTGCAAAAATAAAATAAATCAATTAAGAAGGGGTGCTTTTAGCTAAATTTTGTGGTTGGCCGCCTGGTTCCAATGCCAGGGCAGCGGCTAACCTTGTTTGGTTTCTGCCTGGTTACGTCAGACTGCCCGCTCGTGCCCTATAAAAAGAAGTTGAGTTGAGTTAACTCGTTGTATTGAGACGATCTGTTTGAGCGAATCCGCATAGCATCCTTTGATTCAATTGAATCAAACTACATTTCATTTTCAGATGTTTTTCCTACAAGTAGCTTGTATTCGACAGAACAACCAAACTCGAAGCACTAACTCAGGATCGATCTGACCCCCCTACCCTCACTCCAATTTATGTTTTCCATTAACGTCTTGCGCCACACTTGTTCACTCGCTGAACCACACACCGGACATTGACCTTAAGTGACCACTGACTTGTGCGTGCATTGATTCGTTCTATGACCCTTGACCCACAGTTCCCATAGGCATTTTGTTGACTTGACCGCTTGAATCTCAAGCTATCCTGAAGTTGCTCGCATTTGACTGACTCTGATTCACGAAGCTGTTACCGTTGGGGTTTGTACAGATTTTTAAGTCATGTTCATGATTGTTTTATAAAGAACCGTATTGAAAACCACAATTGGATGCTTGGCGTTTTTTGGATTGTGTTACGCTTATCTCAGCCAGTGCTAGGAGTCCGTTACATAGCTTTTTATTTGCCTAGCAGGTTCCACACTCCATGATTAAGAGAATGAATAATCCTACCCAACATGAAAGCGACAAACTGGATCAGTAAAAAATCCTGTTCGGCAAGCACTGACAAAGAGTCAAACAACAGAGCTAAGGCCCTTCACCCCCGGGGGCACACCTCATCTCTTATACTTCCCACTTCAAAGAATAAAGGTCCATAAATAACTGCTGTGTGGTCCTAACGTTGGTAGAACCATCAGCTGCATTCCTTCTAGGCCGTTGTACTTACTGGTCTATTAGTCCGTTTTAACCACTATGCTAAAAGCACACACACCAACATCGCCTTGAATTCGACCAGGTGACGAACAGTTTGTTCCAGCCAATGAAAATTCTGCATTGTCATACTCGCTTGTTGATTCGTTTCCTACTGGGTGGCCCTGCTTTGTAGCAAACCAATGCCTTTACTATTTAAGCTTGCTGTGGACAGTTCAGTGGTTCACTAGTTTACTTGGTTGCTTACTCAAGCAAGAATACATGGACTTCCTACGTTATTTACTTCAAGTATAGACATACTTTTTCACTGAAATCTGCGACAATAAAATATACAAGCGGTAGTGTCACCCAGAAGACCCCGAGCAACTCATAGACTTGGGTGATCAAACTGACCTAAGTATATTTTCTCACTCTCAACTTTCGTCAGAACATTTAACTGAGTACCTCACCTTCTGCCTTTAAGCTTGCTGCTCCCTAGAATATTTGTACAGCCGACCCGAACTTTAGTCTTCCCCCCAGCAATTGCAACGTATAAAGAAGAGTGTTTCAATGCCATAACAGACTGCACACTGAGAGTTCAAACCACCTTGTGGCGGGGCCTTTGAACTCGGCCCCGCTGTTCCATCACCTTCGGAATTCATCACAGAATGATCTAAACATTCTCCGGCTTCCTGTTCTGTTTTTTATCTTGATTGGTAATAAATGTTATGCTACTAAAGTAATCCCACCCAAAAAAGCATATTCCAATGGACTGTTGGAATCCTTCAAAGGAGGAACTTCACCTGACTCCTTGGTTCTTTTTGGAAATATGGGAAAAAACAAATAGTTGTCCGCATAAACCCACAGAGCACATGGAGAATAACACAAGATGGTGAACAAGCTCGTTTTCAGTGAATACACCCACTCACGGTCCAGAAACGGATCTAGGTCACGCATGTAAGATTCGATCTTCTCTCTCCCGAATAATTTTGACTCATCACCTTATCTTCATTTCTGTTATGTTCACTCAACAATGTTCGTATAAAATGTGATGTTATGACGCAATTAAGAATCACCGGAAACCAGCTTGTTCGCAGCCTTGCACTGTTCTCCAGAGAACAAATAGAAAAGAAGTTTCAGGGAGTCTAGGTACCATCCTGGAAAACGCAGAGCTAGTTGGTCGTCTGCTCTTCGTAAATGACCCATATTCAGTGTGAGCCTTTCCGTGATGATCAACAAAACCTTCGTTCCCTACTGAGTAACCTTCCGGTGTAGTCCAACATTGTTGGGTCATAAGAATTCTCTCAACTCAGTGCAATCTTACCACAGGAAATGTGGCTCCACGGTGATATCGAAGATGAAATAGTTGAGCTAAGTGGTTTCACTGTTTACCGTGTGGATTGCCCTGTTTCACAAAGGAAGCGAGGTGGCCGTGTTATCACATATATTAACTATCACTGGTGCCAAAAGGTCAAGCTTGTGCTTAAGTATTCAGCTGAACACAATAGTTCCTCCGTTATTAAAAGCAAACCTAAAAAATGAGTGATTTTCGCCCTATTATGCTTATAAATGTTCCATTAAAATGTTATGCCAGTGACTATCAAGAATTTGTTGATTCCATTTTATAAATTCTTATAGAATAATCAGACATTTATGCTTAGCTGCTGGTGATTTTATTCGTTTTGAAGTTAATTCTTTTTATACATTCGGTCTCGTAAACGTTATCAACTTTCCAACTAGAAAGGACGCTTCCCTAGAAATTTTCCTAGTCCGTAGCTCCAATATTTTTTCTGTCTCAATATGTTCTGTTCTTGGCTCTTCCGACCACGTTACAATCAAGGTTCCGCCTAGGATTTATAGCCACGACAATCACCGTCACTTCATCCTAAGATGTGACCGCAAATTTTACAAAAGGCAAACTTCTGCACAGAAAATGCTAATTTTAAATGAAATGATTAGTTTAACTGACTTTTCTGTATTGTCTGACTCTGCTACCTCTGTGTCGTTGGATCATCTTACTAGTTATCTTAGTTTTTGCTTTATTCTTTTCTGTCCCGTCGAGAACCAATCCATTCGCTCCCATCGATTCCTATCATCGCAACCCAAGAGAATCTGTCGCCAAAAAGAATACGGTTTTAAAAATTGAGGCTTTACAAAGGTAAAGAGCTTGATGAAATCAGTCAAGACTGAGTTATCCATAATGCATCACTTATAAACTAGCAACCTCTTGGAAGTTAGAAACCTTTAAAAGAAAATAAGACTACTGGAAGATTTGTTTGGAGGTTCATCCATACCGAAGTCTGCTGTCTTTGATATCAGACCTCTGAATCTATCATTCAATAAGAAATCTGGGCCCTGAATTCCCAATTCTCTTCAAACGTACAACCCTTAACTATTTCTGCCCAATAGTCCTCAAGGGGCTTGCGGCCACTTTTTCGCTTATTTTCTCCGAACTGTTCAGTCAGCTCCTGAAAGACAGAAAAATTCCCGACTGCTGAATTTTGACTGCCATTACCCCTGTTCCTCAGAAGGATTCTTCCGAATTGCGTCCATCGCTTGCACCTTAGGCGTCAGTGACACCTTTATTGTGTCGATAGGAATGAGCTGCTTTATTTTCTTCCCAGTTCAGAAGTCAAGCCTCCCCTTATTTCTCTGCTGAGTGATTATTTCCGTAACCGTCAATAGTTCACCAGTTACTATGGCACCAGATCTTCTCTTGTTATTTTTTAACCTTGGTGTCCCTCAAGGTGCCACAATGTCACCGTTTCTGTTTTCAGCCCAAGTATCTTCCATCCCCACCCATAACAATGGCCTCCTTATCAAATACGCGGATCATGCCATTCTTGACTCGCCATATTTCTGTAAGTCTTCTTTTCTGACCATTCAGGATGGCATCGCGGAACTTTCTGAATGGTCTGCTATTCACAAATGGGCTATTGATTGTCTGAAATATAGCGACCTTCTATTCTCCCTTATGAGAGGAGATGAGTACTCCAACTTTACTGACTCTTGCACTCCATCATCAATTATTGGGAAGCAACTGAATCACCAAGATTCAGTAAAGCAACATGGAGGAATACTGAACCGAAACCGAACCTGTTCAAGGCACTTGTATCACACATTTACAAAGGTCAAACGTTTGCTTTTTATGTAAAGCGTCTCAAACTCCACTCCGTACCGACGTAAATCATCGAAGGCTTTGTTTCTCATGTGTTCTATCCCACCTGATCTCCACCTCTCCTGCCATTTTTCCAGGTCTATAGCGAACATCCTCTCCTTGGACGTATACAAGGAGCTTACACACCTTCGCGCAAACTACGCAATAGACCCAGACTTTCTATAACGGTTTCAGTTGATAGAATGCCCAAGCTCATTATCTCCCCTATTTTCTGATATTACTCCTGATTGTTTAAAGGTGGCTTCTGTCACTCCAGTAGCCACAAATGGGGCATCTGATCCACGCCCAATAACTTGTACATTTGCAGCTCTTAGTGTTGGAAGAGAATATGCTAAATACCGTCTGCCTAGACCAATATGTTAAACTCAAAGCAATTTGCCCGACCAACCCTCAGTCCCCTGGCTTGTTTCATTCAGTATGTGTTATCATCTGTTGACGGCAAAAGTCAAGTAGCTAGGGCCTGTTTCCTTGATTAGAGTGGCGCATTAATTTGCGTTGATAGATCACACTTAGTCCATTTAATTGCTGACTTTGGTGTCAGTAACTCTGATAGTCATCTTTTTTTTCTAACTGATTTTCCGATTGACAACAGTTTACACGATACGGTGGCCGAACTTCATCCGTGCTTCCCCCTACACAGGGCTTATTCCAGGATATCATTCTATCACCACATTTTTGTTTTTTTTTTATGTATAATCTATGTCCGTTTTTGACGATTACTCCCTTATTGAGTACGCCAAAAATTTGGTTTTCGGAATGCCCAACTCCCACAGTTCCACATTTCCCCTCTCACAACAAACAGTGAATGAACTCGTTCGTAGGTCTTCAGGTCGAAATCTAAGGTTGAATCCTTCCCAATATTTTGCTATTCTGCTCCGTCTCCATAAAACCCAACAATACTCGAACCTTATGTTTTCCTATCCAAACGTAGTTATCAACGAAGAACCACTACGTAGAATGTTGTCCGTAAGGTACCTCTATGTAACCTTCAGTAGGAAGCTAACCTGGACAGATCACGTCGAGTCCGTCTTCTTCGAAGTTCGACGGCTCATGTTCTATTTGATACGACGTGGGTCATCTACTCCATTCCATTAATTAGAAAGTTTCGTATTATCATGCTTTCTCTCCTACTAGCTGTTTCCTCCATCATATTCTGCGGACAGCTTGAGAAAGATACAGAATTTGTCGCCAAGCCCCAAAACAATAGTCTCTACAAAATGCATCACTCATGACCTGCTCATCCACTTTATCGCAACCCAACATCATAAGGTATGTCTGACCTTCTCTGGTAAGATGTTGGATGACTGCACACGTACAGCCTTATTAACGATAGTGACACTTGCATATCAATGTCCGCCACTCGATCTCAGTAAAAACATCTGACTGCTCACACTGGGGCTCATAAATCCACTGCAGTTCCTTACCTCGTTCGTTTCCTCAACAGTCCATATTCAATCATCACCAACTTCCTTGATCTGACACTTGGATCCTTAGAACGTTTTCTGCCGAGATAACCCTTGCACTAGACATAGAATTCGTGCATGGCATTTCATCCTCAGAGATGCCCTTACCACGTTACCCAGGTGATTCACCACGACGAGCCTCACATCATAAAGAAACAAAAGGGATTGAAATCTCAACTATCGAAACTTAGATCCAGTCGACCATAAATGATATTTCTTTCTGTCATTACCAAACAGATAACGAACTTATAATTGTGAAGTGAATCTTTCTTGAAAACGGATATGCTGAATACGTCCACCATAGAATGATGAAGGGTGCTGAAGACTTTTTTAGCTAATGAACTACCAAAAAAGCTTTTCAGAGGAGATACAGCAGCAGACAGAGTAAATTGGTCACCTCCCACCGCACACGGAATCCACTTATTTGTAGCCGAGCTCCACGGTTTGTTTATCTTTAGACCAGTCCTCTTGTAGCAGACGAAGAACAGATTACTCTCATATTCCGTGAAGCTTTATGTGTGTGGCTCAGGTAACAGCTGAGAAGTGATAAAACCGAATGAATGCGAAAGGAATTCCATCCGATCTGGTTGAAGCAAGGACCGGCGGTTACAACTACCACATCCCATTCGATGAATTCGGGTCAAAAAAATATGTGTTACTGAGGTCATTTATCACATCCACATCATCATCCAAAGAATAACGAAAACTGTCAGGGGCAAGTTTTAACTGATGCTCAGGCGACCGCGAATCACCCCAAAGATCTCAATCGTTGCACACAGAAACAACACGAGAACTCTCTAAATCTACTCCCGTCTTCCATGTGAGGCACCGTCATAAAATCACTGACAAAGCATAATGTTACTCACTATGTATTTATCCACCATTAGTACAGTTTTATATAGCGATTAATTATGTATAATGTATATGCAAATATAACGTATAATATTAACATGTAATAATGAAATTATATGTTTATTCTATCTTGCGTTATCTCTTGTGACAGCTAAGAATCTCAGCTACGTGGCCACGTAATTGACGACGGTCATGAACACAGTTGGTGTCTATTTTATATTTTCTATCTTACTTACTGGGATGCATATCACATTGGTATAACTGAGCGAAATAGGGGCTCGTACATCTTCATGTATTCTATTGTCTGTACCGTGTGCATTTGATTAGGAGTGGTCGTTATTTCATATGAGTAGTATGACTTTGTATCTGGATGAAAGGACAAAATTTCCCCGGAAACACACGACCGGTTTCGCAGTTATTGCCGCTCATCAGGTATCCATACTCGATAATCTTCCGCCCAATCATTCGTATACTTGAGCACTCCACTTTTGGTTTACAGCTGTAATCTCATTTGAACCGAATGGAGGGTGCATGGATGGGGGGTCCATTTTTAGAATCACACGGTGATTCTTCCAAGGTTAATTCGTCGGTTAACATTAGGTTCAAATGAAATCATAGCTATAAACTAACTGTGGAGTGCTCAGGTATACGAATGATTGGGCGGAAGAGTACCGGGTACGCATTTCTGGTGAGAGGCAATAATCGCGAAACCGGTCATGTTTCCGGGGAAATTTTTTCCTGTTATCCAGATGCAGTATCATACTACTCATTTCAAAAATCCATTCTTAGGGCCATATGTCCTCGTTCTGAAGATTAGCCGTGTTAACCAACGAATTTCCTTTGGAAGAATCACCTTTTGATTCTTAAAATGGACTCCCCACCCATGCGCGCTCCATTTGAAACACATGACTGTAGTGCATTTCTGATTGTACATAATCCTGTTTCCTTTCCTTTTATCTTCCAGATGCCGTAGTGAACCACGAGGCGGAGCCATACAGTGCGGCAGGCATCTCACCTCCCTCTCCCCCCGAACAGTGACCTTGACCCCGACCCCGAAACTGTGTAAAAAAAAACCCATGGACACCCCCGTATGACCCACTTCCGGTTTCGAGCTGTACCAGTTAAGGCGTCGCCTTGTGCCAATACAAGTCCATTGTTTTCCGAGCTTCGCCTTCTCTTGTGACTGACCTCGTGCTGTGACCAGTTGTGCTGATCTGTGCGTCTATTTTCAGACCTCCGGACCCCACGTGTATTACAGACAAATGCCGTTGTCAAATGATTATTCTCTCTGTATTTTAGCACCAAAATTACGTAAAGCTTACACTTATCTGCTTTGTTATGCCCAGCAACTTGGCAACCGGCCCAAATCGGACAGATGACGAGTACGTCCTTGAATATCAGTTCAGGAGGTAATTAAATGCCAGGGAAATGAAATGATTCAATATGGTCAACGCACCACTGACAATCATGGATGCAATCACTGTACAGTTCTTTCTTCGACCCTGTTAGGAAACATCAGCGGGGGAAATGCAATGCCCCTCAGATGCAGCTGGAACCCCTGGGTTTAATGGCCGTGATTTGCACACACCTCGCCGGCTCGCCATGTGTGTCAACTCTCAGTGGTTTGCTTCAGGTCAGCACTGATTTGTAAAGCGCCTAACCGGCATTAGCTTTGAAGAAACAACGACACACTACCCGCAAATCCATCGTCTCACATGGTGGACAATTACTCTGACAGCAACACATAATGCATATGTTGTCTTGAACGCAATGCCTTTATCTCACTTAGACCTCCATAGAGAAGTTATCCATCGTAGGGACCGTTCACTTTGCAAGAAACGATTTTTTATTACTACGAAGCTATTGAGGGAAGACTAATGCATATCATGACCGCGTTGTTTGACCCAAAGCCAGTCACCAGGGTTGGAGTCTCATAAGGCTCTGTAGACGGGTACTGTAGCCAATAAATACCAACAAGGATGAAATAATATTACAGTCCTTCCGCTTTTTTCAATGGTTCCAGTGATTTTCAACGGTAGTACAGCTGGATGAATCATTTTATGTATAAAAATTCATAACTGTACAGAAATCTGCCGACACAATAAACGAAAGTATATGAAGGTTATGTGGCTGAAGGTATGACGCTCTTATTAACTGTAGGTAATTTGCTCTTTAGTATATTACTGGAAATTCAGTTTAAAAGGTCTCAGTTTGTTTCAAACGGGATAGAGTTTTCCTCACGGATTGGTAGAAATCTAATCAAAAGCGACAGAAAATTACAAAGTGAAAGCGATCAACCAGCAGATATGCTATAATCAACATTGGTGCTGTTATTATCATACACTCCGTGCTTTTTCACTCTTTTCCAAAGATACTGGAAGCGATGGACATTTAGTTGCAGTTTCATCATAATGGTTTGTGGAAACTTAGTTTCTGGTGCAATACATCCTGATTTCAAAAAGCTTAGTAAGATATTCATACAAATCCTTTAAATACGATGAGAAAATTTTCATCCTTCCCACTGGAGTTTTTAAAATATTTACCTTCATGATGTCCCCTCTACCACCACCACCATCAAGAACAACAAAAACAACAACACCGCCCTCATCATCATACCCGGCAACAACATCATCATCATCACAAGCATTAAATCACTTATTATCGAGCGAACTATCGCCATCTGATTCATCATCACTGATATCATAAACATCTTCATCAGTATCATTTTTATTCCGAAGTGTGATGACGATCTTCGCATGGAAGAAGCTGTAACTCGCATTTGTTTCGGACTGACGAATGGTGTAGAGAAGACAAAGTTATCAAACTGACCATAAACGTGAAAATATGGACTTCCGATATATGTCCAAAGTTATTCTCCAACTTTCTGGCTTATAAGGAGATGATATGTCCAGCTTTCCGCAAAGTGTAAGAGTTATTTATAGATCGACGAGTATGACCGAAGATACACACTTCCCCTGTTCCATCCAAGTAATATTTTATACCAATATTTCATAGCACTTTTCAAACTTCATGGAGTTTCTTTTATCACAATAAAGAAAATGCGAACATTTGTTGGTCCACGAAGCTCAATTCTGCAATGAGTCTTTCATCCCAGATCACTTTTTCCACCTAGTTTAATCCAATTCAAAGTCGGCTTATCTTGCGGGAAGTTGGTAAGACTATGCATCAGGCCTTTGAGCCCAAAAAGTATCCATCAACTTTGATGACTGGCACAAGCTTCCCCATTTTATGTGCTTCAGTTAGTGAACGAGGGGTTTGCTGACTTTCCAGTAAAAAAGCTTTAGTGCCGACTGAAAAGTATCAAGGTTTGTGGAAGAGCTAAGTGCACTCAATTACGTTTTATTTATTTCATTCAAGACCATTTTGCTTTCATTCTTGTTCTAATTGTAGTTTGTGAAATGCCTTTTAATCATCATCCAAGGGGCGTGAGTGTATACTCCAAAACCCTTACACTCACACCACATAGCGTTATTTCCTGAGAGAGTACAGATTCAAAATTGTTTGCCACGCAAACAGGTAGGATAATTACAGTCCATAAAAAGCGAACTTATTTCGGGAAGAAGGCCAATGCCAAAGGAAGGAGAAGATCAGAAGTTACTTCGTGAGGGCGTCTTGAGAGTCACTCAAGAATGAATGGCTCCATAAAACTTGCCCTACCATCAGACGACAACAATATGAAGACCCGGTCACATCCTGACGTGTCCTGACTCCCTGGTACTCCTTTTCTCCGATCCCAATCGATCACAAAACGGTGTGACCTACAGTCTGCGTAATTCTATCACACCCCTACAGCCTTTGTTTGGTTCACTACTAAACTTTACGTCATGTTCCGTGTCTTCTTCTGGAATCGCAGTACGAATGCACTAAAAAGAATAACAGATATTCAGCAATATAATTTCAGTTGGCGGCCATTTTACAAAACTAAACACAAACAATACAAAGAATCGTCGTTTTTGTAAAGGAGACTGATGACACTGTATAAGTAAGAGAATTATCGAACGCTGGTCTTCTGACGGACGCCCAGACCAAGCCGGTGCGCCTCCGAGAATAAATCGAGAGAAACAAATTAGAAACGATGCCTTACACTATTGCAAAAATTCCTCATACTTATAAATATGAACGGGAGCAGCTTCAATGTTTGGACGGTTTCGTCGTACTCAATCAAGAGACAAACTTTAGGACTCCAAATTTTGGTCTAGCAGAAACAATTTGTATGGAGTGTCCCCATTACTTGGGCTGTCAGTCTAGCAGAAACATAGTCTCACCACCTGTAATCACGATATAAGCTGTATATAGCCACGGGCAGCTAAACATTTAAACTGAATAACCGTGTTTATCGTAATTTTGTGATTCTATAAAATACAGTATATATATATATATATATATATATGTATATATATATATATATACACATATGATCAGTTCGCGTCAGATGACCTACTTACCCGACACATCTTGTGGACTATTACACTACTAGCCACGCAATCACACTCCGAAAGAGCTCGTCTATAGTTCATCCAAATCTGTTAGACTCCATACAAGTGGGCAAGGAAGCAAAGTGGACTGATAAACCACACTTCCGCAAATTAACCACATCACACCTATACAACACAGGCTCAGAATATTAGTTGGTAAGATCAAATGACGAAGTAAATCCAAACACTGCATTCAGAGTATGATACAAAGTATAAACCCTCATTGCAAGAATATGCCTAAATAAGTTGTAAGACGTCTAGTAATTATTATTTTTAGATTGAGTGAGCAGTTTAAACTTATTTTGTAAGTAAAATAAAAATTTGATCAGTGTGTTCCAGTATAAGTGTGAGGTGACAAGAATGCGAAGTAGGTGTGATGTAGGACGTAGAGATATATAGTATGCAAGGAATCATCGCTCAACTACAGCTGGCTTTTCCGTACGGAATCCCGTCAAACAGCTGCACAACCGTTGCTTCCCTCGTGTTGGAAATCGCGACTGGTACCCATGTGGGTGGGACTCAGCAACGTTGAACAGAATTTTTGATTACCAAGGGCTAGTCACTCGTTCCTTGCCGAATGTGTGAATAGCTAAGCTCTGTATTGTTATCTTAATGCCTGAATGTGACTGAGGTTTTTACTGCACATGTATTCATTATGAATGTTGAACATTTTTCGAGTAATGAACTAATCATTCGAAAATCCAGTGAAGATTCGAAGACAATATCAAACAGCGTTGACAAACAGAAATGCCGTAAGAACTATTCACGGGAATCGAGTGTAACGATTGTGATTCACAAATTCACAAATGGATTTCGAATTCCACTCAAGCAGGACTCAATGAATAGTCTCTTGCTGACAATCTCGAACACAGCAGAAATATCAGCTGTACAGTGCAAGAAGTTGAAGCATTTGCACCGCTGTATCTTAATCTATGATGCATTGTAAGCAGTCACGTTCTCGTTCTAATTGTCTAGTATATATCCGTAACTTATTCGCTTCTGTGTACAGAATTAGGCTTCCGTTTCACGAACAGTTCTTCAGAATTTCATGAATAAAAGGGTACGATAAATAAGATGGTAATTACTAAATACAGAAAACCCCTTTGGTGAAACGATTTCTAATACATTGTGATCGGCGATGTATCGAAGTCATTCTAACAATACCTCAACCACAGATTTCCATCACTGAATAATTTAGCTTTTGTCAATAATTCAAGAAACGGTTCAGTTCCAGAGATGTTACTCATCAAATTATAAACGATGGAGAGCATTCTACATGGAATATACGAAGAAGATGTTTTGAGTCAGGAAAAGAGGAGAATTCAGCCAGCCACTTTGTAATGAGCTCATAGAGTAAATTTGCACGCGAAGATGAACGAAATATTTCGAGTTTATATTTAAACTACTGATGACCACGAAAGCTGTAAAAGATCGACACATAAATTTCGAGAAAAACTAACTCAATAATTTATGGAAACCAGTCTAATTTATGGAGTAAACACGGTTGAAATTTTCGTGGCTTTTGGAGTCACACGGCCTAAACATGGGTCTACGTATAGCTTATGATTGGGAGTAGATAATGGAAAACATGAAGGTTGGACGTACAGCAAAGTGATATAGGCGTGAATCATTCGATGACGGCAACACAGTTATGAGCAACATGAAATAAAAAGCCATTAGCAACTCTGAAATCAGTTGACATGATATGACGTATTTACTTTTGATATTTACGTATATTTCTCTCGAAATTACCTGCTCAAATGACAAGGTTTCATTTTTGCAAATTCTGAATGATTCTTCAAGATCCGAGTTGGTAAAAAGAGGGCGACTGATGACGCTTTCCGCAATTTCCATCGCAAATCAATTTATTATTAAATACTTTTATTTTTAAGTGATGGTAAAGTATTTCAGGATGTGTTCGCGGCTAGTTTGAGACTGTACATTGGGGAACGTCACGAATAAAACAGTGCGAGAGATGTTATTGGGGGGGTGAAATGGGTGAAACGTAAAGCGAATGACTTCGAAACTTAGGCACATGGTCATAAGTAATTGGAAGACTGCATTATTTCTGCATAGAACCAGAGAAAATTATTATTTCCCCTCAATCCTGTCGTCCAGGTACAATGTCATACTGCTCGTATCGAAAATCCATATTCGGGACCGTGCGTCCTCGTTCTGAAGGTTAACCGTGTTAACCGACGAAATAACTTTGAAAGAACCACCTTGAGATTCCAAGAATGGACTCCCCATCCATGCAAGCTCCATTCGATTCAAACGAGATTACAGCGGAGTGGTCAAGTATACGAATGATTGGGTGGAAGATTACAGAGTATGCATACCTGATGAGAGGCAATAACTGCGAAACCAGTCATGTGCTTCCGGAAAGATTTTGTCCTTTCATCCAGACTCTATGCCATACTACTCAAAAGATTACTGTCTTTCAAATGGCGCAGCTGAACAATCCCTGCGGTTGGGAGGATCATCAGGGAAATATACTTTACGTGGGAGTACACTGGGACGAGTAGCATCTATCGTGCCTGCTATACTCAGTGTTCGAATCCACAATGTTGACTGTCGAATAACTGTTTTGAGTACAAGAATAGAGTGACTGACTTTCCGTTTCCAGTAAAAAGTAACAATATTGAACCACGTCTCTATAATCAGAACTAACAAATCAAACATTATTCGTGATATATTAAAACGAGATATTTTGAGTAATTCCTATTATAGAAGCTCTGATTTTTCGCATTGTGTTGAAACCGTAGACAGTCTGCGCTGAAGTTAAATTTTGAGAGAAAAAAATTCGGTTCATTTTTCCGAATCAACGACCATAAACGCTGATCAATGAATTGACACATTTATTCAGAGTGGATAGACTTTCCCGGTGACACATTTTAGATCACCTTTCTCGGCAACAGCTGAGTCGGATTGTTCAGTTATGCAAAAGCATTAGCTATTCGCAATCAAAACCTCGATCTCAATAAGCCACGTGAATGTTTTATCTTTTTATGTCTAGACTGGTGATACAGGCTCTAGTCGTTCTCCTCCGATTTTCACCTGCTGTTCTAATTAGTTCAATATTTTATCTTTTGACGTCTGATTTTGTTGATTATACAAACCATTAATGTCATGGTGGTAGAGAGATGCAGCGAAATGATTCGAAGGTAACTGAGTAAGTTAGTGCTTTACGATTTTCTAAACGATTTTGTGTCAGCAAAGCTATATTTTGAATTAGATCACTTTACTATCTATCGGTAACACGAGGATTCAATGGACTCCAGAATGTTCGCAGGCTTTTCGGAAAAACCCAGCTTTCATGACTGCAAGTCTCGACTGGCTGTCACATACATGATCTCTATGATTGAGGACTGATGAAAAAGTGGATGGTGACCGTGCAATATTCAATAAATAAGCTTATTAGAACAAGAAATTGGTAAGCCAAATTCCGCAGAGTAACCTGTGTGCATATAAAACCAGACACGGAAAACATGAACGAAAGAATGACTGACAACTGGAAACGGGATGCCGTTGGAAAACAGTATTGCACTGAGTCTGTACTGAGTGTGTATTTCTTTGATCTTAAGGAAACTTCCTGAGCATTACATTAGGTCAATCACGGACGCCGTAATATGCACGTGAAATGATGAAGCGAATAAATCAAGACCGCATTGTGCTCTCCTATGTTTGTGAATTCACTGGTAATTTGATTACCTCACTTTTAGCACCTTCCGATCCAATATCATCTGTACCATAAGCTGCAATTGTTGGAGCAAACGTTTCACTGAGAATCAGCTCAGGCAGCCACTTTTCACCATGTCATTCGTACTAACTCGTCCCGGGTTCGAGTCTCATTTTGAATTCAGTGGAAGTGCAGTGCCGTTGACCATCAACTATCAGCCAATGGTGCGATGAGTATCAATTTGTACTGCATGAATAAACCCACGAACTTGAACTAATTACTGAGCGGAATTGCCGAATTTTCCTAGAAATCATGCTTTTCCAAAGTACTCAATCTCCCACCCGCATGATTGCATCCGGATAACACTTTCTGTTGGCCATTGACATTTTTATTTATTCCTCAGTAAATGTTCGAGATAAATTCTCGATCATATTATAATCGCGGCTGCTGTAAGGAAACCTTAACCATCTATTCGTGAATTTCGACAGAGTTTGCATTGTTGTAGAAAAAAACCACATTTCAGACATAATCTGGTCCATTATTCGACAACGAAATCATTTTCTGGTCTGACTGACAAAGAGTTAAACATTTCTACGTTATTTTTGATAGCTTCGATGACACTTTAACTACGTGATATTTTGCAGATGTTCTCAATCGGAATGGTAAGTTTCGCGACATCAGTGCCACTTAAATGAGTTTCTTCCTAAACGTCTTCTACGACAGATGTATTTGTGAGTCCTCTAGCTCTCCCCGTGGATCATGCGAAGTAAATCAAAAGTGAGGAATAATATGCAATGTTGTTCGTATATCAACGTCTTTCAGCCGGCCGAAGGCCTAACCGATTCATTTTTTCTACACTCTCGTTAGCAGTGGTGTATAGGATAATATTATAATTTCTTCTACTTCATTACATATCCATTGCTCTCCGGATGTTATATGTAATCCCAATGCAGCTCAAGTCGTTATCCAAGTTCGATATTTCCAATTTTTGCACACCACATCTTGTCATGACACAATTTCTAATATCATTAGTGCAAAAACATGTTACTATCCAGAAGAACGACAGATGTTTCTTAAAAGAGGAAATGATGGATCGCTTACACAATGTCCTCTCTACCTACTCAAAGTAGAGGTGGAATTTTCGGATTTTCAGTAAATCTTCCTTTGGCTCTTCGTGAAAAATGAACAACGAACGGACCACGTCCATGCATACGAACCATATAAAAAACGGTAACTCTTTTACATGGATTCATATTCCCATTTTCTCTCGTGTAGGTGTTCGAGTCTGTTTATACGCCTGCGGAAGTTTGGCTCAATGCGTTGTACCTCTTTTCCTTGCAGATGATATTCGCACGGCTCCCAAGGAAGAGCACTGCATCCAGCAAATCTGGTGTAGCTGCGTGTCAAATCACCTTCCTTGTCGTAGCGTCCAGGTCAGTGCGAATTATCAACACTGAACTTTGGCTCTGGTGGGGCTGCCATCCACGGTGAGTTTGACTTTTTCTGTAAGCTGCTGGATCGCCAAAAGCGAAGGCAAGAACATAGATGACCCTGTGTATTTTCGAATGAATATACCGCAAGCTACACACTAGACCATGTGACACGAAATGGGACCAACAAGATAAATAGATCAGAGTCCAACCAGACTGTTTGGCAAGTCATCTATTGTGTTGGTCTCTAGCGCCTCTTTCTCTAATATACTGGGCTTCGTGAGATTTCATTCTAGTGTTAATCTGGATTGGTTTGGTGGGACTCATATTTCGATGTGAGTGTCTTCTTTTTGATAGTTGTTCGTTGCGTGGAGCAACTAAATCTAACATATACGGTCGTATGGAGTTTGTTTTTGTTATGTGTACTGAAACGTCATCAATCCACACTTAAGACTGAGCTTTAGGAAAGATCCCATCAAGTTAATATTAATTGTACACCTTTGGAGTTGACTGACATGCCGGATCCTCTGTTCGGTTCTGAATCGCGTCTCATAGTTCCTGTTACGGTTCCTGAAGTCCACGTTTGTCGTCATCCGCTGTCATTTACTCTAAAGTGGAAGATAAGTTCTGGCTTCACGCCAGCGGTATAGCTAAAGTTGACTATTGTCGGCTGGTACTGCATCCGATTTCAGTCTATTCCTCTTAGAAGCGGAGGAAATTTGCGCAATAGACAAATAATGCACCTTAGAATAAAGGTTAATTGATGTGCCGGTGTTAAGTGACGGAATGCCTGACAAGAGTTATGAGAAGTGAAATGTTCAAATCAATCACAGGATTTCGGCACAACCGCGGATGTTTATCACCTGCTGGAACGTAAACTACCGGGGAAGTGGAACTGCAAAATCTAAAAAATGATAATCAAGTAACGACGAATTCCAAACACGGAACTTGCATGACTATACAACTTATTTGAGGATTAACATGAAGAAATATGTTTTCGGTTTTGAGCACAAAATCTTGAATGAACTCTGGTGACACGACAATCTAAAACCAGTTTTGTAGCGATAACTGCCGTTGAGCCGTATAGAGTAAAATTCGCCATACAAAAATCAGATGTCGTCAGACTGGGTTCTGAAAAAAAGGACTCGAGGAACCGCAGTTAAAGCGCATAATTGAAAATGTATTCTCAACAGACGTTACGCATAAAACAGCGTCTGGATCCGGTAAATACACGCGTGAGACTCTACAAAAGCAAAAATACTGGGTGGATGAAGTTATTTTGCCAAAAGTTTGGAATCATAATTATAAGCAAACAAATCGTCAAATTGGTCTCGTGTTGCAGACTCTTACTAGGAAAATACTTCGGTTTGTTCCCTGTGTCAACGAACGATCTTCGAACCTGAGGAACTGCTTATGCTTGCGATTGCACTACAGCCAATTTATTTTGGTTCTGGCAGTCTTCACAGTTCTGTCCGTTCTGGGCTTTGTGGGTCCCTTGGTCAACTGACATTCTCTTTTGCGAGTGTCGATTACCACGAAAGGTGACTGTTGGATAACCATGACACTCAGTTTTACTTCTCGAAACACCCCTTATATTCACAAAAGCGCACACAATTTAAAAGTTGACTTGTAAAGCCCTCAAGACTCTTTGAAAGTCCATTTTTCGTCATACAAAGTTTGAGAAGGATCGCAAAACTTTCGTACGTCGTACTCATGATTTATTTTAGATGTCCAGGGGCCTAGACGCAGAATCTTGGGATTCTATATCTAAGCAACCGAAGTGTCCTTTGCCCTTTTTGTTCAGGTGGTAACAGACAAGTTTTAATCTACGGTTCTCCTATTAATCCGTTTCCTAACACATTAAATACAAATAATCGGAGAATGTTATTTTTAGTTGCATCCATATATTTCCTGCAGGACCTGCTGCTGGATCGCATCAGTAGAGCTTTGGAGGGTGTATGTGTAAATCACTTGTGAGTGCTCAGTAGTCGCAAGGTGCCAAATTGTCGTATTAGCAGTCGAACCCGTGGGCAAGTTATAAGCAGAAAAACGGTGTTCCAAGCGGTAATCTGCGTTTCGAACCCACGTGACTTAGGTGCGTACAAACTAGTGACAGCTAAGAGAAAATAAAGTCATAAGAGACATCGTCGAAATGGAATTCGAGAACCAGTGAGCTCCCAGTGTACACATAGTGCAATTTGCGGGCTTCCGATATAGCACAGAACGAATAGTAATCAGTGCGTCGATAGCAATTGGATCGTGTCCAATATCAATGCTCATCAAACATCACTGCCCTGATTCGTCGAAACCAGATAGCCAATTGCTCGACCGAGATTTGCTGTTTCGCAAGTTCCATCGGAGGGCCGCACAAACGCCTTTTGGATGTTCTCAATCTTTGAGCATAAATTTCTCTGAAGAGTCTTCCCCTCTAGAAAACAGGATTAGAAACGAATTCATAGTCATGCGAATATTAATGCGAAAGGTTGTATCGGCTCATGTATTGAAACTACCTAAATTGATATGTTATTTTTCCTCAAATTCCTTGAAGCCAAAGTTGGAGCTTTATAAGCATATAAATTTAACAGTATTTTATCT
This sequence comes from Fasciola hepatica, assembly GCA_948099385.1. NCBI lineage: Eukaryota > Metazoa > Platyhelminthes > Trematoda > Plagiorchiida > Fasciolidae > Fasciola > Fasciola hepatica. Next base: position 2,889,242 of record CANUEZ040000094.1, read on the forward strand.
TAGAGTATGAATTTGAAGCACTGAGGTCAATCGTATGGCTCGCATTTTCTTACTGGGATGTGAGTTATAAGCGAGATGAAGAAAAAGGATGGGATGTACAAGTTGATGTTTTCACTCATCAGTGTTCTGAATACAGACTGTCTCCAATTAAGAAACTAATTAGAAAGAGCATTTTTTTGAAGAATAACAATTTTATGCGGATAACCCGCAGTCAAGAGGCTCAACTAATGAGTATTGAACCCATAGTGACATATCTGTATGATGCTTTTGTCTTACAGTTTCGAACGACAAGTAATAATGGAACGGACACGAAAGTAGCCTACCGAACAGTTCGTATGAGTCAGTCAAATTATGGGACGTTTTTGAGATTTCGTTAAGTATTATTTGATTTGGGACAAAGGACATTGAGATACATGAATCCTTGGGTATCCGTCGCGGTGCAGCCAATCGGCTGGTGCCATCAAATATCCAATCGCGAGCAAAGCACCATCCCATAGGTAAACAGCAACTATTTTAGTTTTAATCGTCGCACTAAACTCGTCTGTCCGTTCCAAGTGGAACAAACAGCGTAGCCATGAGTGCAATCCAGTGGGTTTTGAAATACATTCAACGAACATATTACCCGCACGAGGAGCCTGGATCTTGGACTATCCGTACAGCATAACTAAGAAACTCTTTGGAAACGCCAGTGTATGACAGTTTGATCCGGTTTGTTAGAAATTGCCATCAGCATGGCATACCAGTTAAGTCTTATTTGGGACGCGAATTCTGGGGTTCCTGATTGTAATTCACGCAAAATCATTATTAGGCAGCAAATATTTTGGTTTTAATCACTGGGCTAGCCTCGTCTGTCACTTCCTAGTGGAAAGAATAGCATACGGCTGAATGCATCAACGAAGGAACAACATAGAACATGAGACCATCGGGAACACCACTGGAAGGTTATCCGGAAGTTGTTTATGACTGAAATGCAACTTCAAGCCACACTTGCAATTATATTCCGTTATCCCGTTCATCGAGGATGACAATACTGCTTCCATGAAATTATGCAAACCTGAACACATGAGTGGATATGGCTCAACAGTAACTTCAGACGGTTATATTTCTCACACGTACCATACCTGACCGAATTGATAACTCCTTATGTTTTATCTATGGAAACTTGGTTTGAGAAAAGTTGTAGACTCCCTTACTAGGATTGATGCTTACCTTGATTTGCCCTTCACAAAAGCATCCCGATCTAGTTCGGACCACATGTAGATATCCATTGCGGATGTCGAACTACGCCATAGTGCCGTTCTCTCTGAAGATCTGCGGGTTAAGTCACCGTAAACTCTTCACCCGATGTCGTGACCTGAAATTAAAAGTGTCCTTTTGATCCAGAAAACCTACAAAATCTTCAGGCTACGATCGACCAAACTAACTTCAACATCCTAAACAACAAAGTTCCCACTGTGTTTTGTGAGTATGTTACCGGTTACCCAGATTCCTGCTACCATAAGCGTTGCTCATTGGAGAATTCAAACATCCGTAGTGACCAACTGTTCTCCCGCCGTGAGAAAGTGCCTACATGAATGGGGACCACCAAGAACTGAAAACCCTTTCCTTGTCAGTTAGATAAGAAATTCGCGGACTCAATAGTGTATACAGTAGTACACTCCTAGCCAACGGTAACTGCTCAAAACTTTGGATGTTTATCAAACAGTTGATCGGTTTTCTCCTCATGGCACTCAATCCAAAACATGAAAGTCGAAAATCCGCTTAGTGGCTTCAACAAGCAATCGCGTCCTTCGCTTTTCAGCTGTCCGTACGCACTAACTCGTCCCGGCCTCGTTGGCTACATCTCCCACTTTATATCCCCGCAATTTGTTTACACCGAGTGAAACAAATCCCACAAACCTGATAACCTTCCAAAGGTGGAACTTAAGTACTTTGCGCATGCACTCAAATCGTTAACGACACAGTTACGTAATCAGTATTTGAATTGTAAAACGATTCTTGAATGTTGGAAGTCAGCATCCTTTGCCCAACAAATGCCTTCGCGAATTTATCACTCCGTTTACTGCTCCATGATTTGGCGATGGAAAACAAGAAAGAGTTCGCCTACCACGGCTCCCGCTGTACCTGGGATGCTATCGCCTTCATGATCTTTATTGTCCTGTCTTCGACGGTCAGGAAACCAACAGCCATGCGCACCTGCCTTTTAGATAAAAGCGACGCTTTTGACAGTGTTGATAGACGAAAGCTTCCAGACGTCCATACAAATAACTGGATAAAACTCCCGCACACTGGTCTATTATCTGATTGTTTTTTCTATAGGCATCAGTTTAAAGGATATGGAGGTGGTAAGTCTGTCGACCGACCTTGTCATCAGAAGCACCAGACTCGAGTTTCACTCTCATTAGAGCTTACCAAAAGGGCATGTCCCCTTAGCACCCGAATCGTTTTCACCTCGAAGGCGTGTGTGCTAACAATGAGAAACCCGCTCCAGCCTGGGCTGATCAAAATTGCAGGATTAAGTTTGTTCCGATGTTGTCCTCTATGGCGTCCAGCAATGCAGGGTTGATTGGATGACCTAGTGTTTGTGAGTGGAAGATGGAATCCAAAGAACATTGAAATGACCGAATCTGTTTAACACGCTACTCGCAAGTAGTTAAGAGATACATACAATAACAATTTCCGTGTTAGAAGTCTTTGATTAGAGCGGGATTTGAACTAATCTTTGGGCAGCTCAAGCAGAAACAGAACCCTGTACGAAACAATGCTGTCTGTCACATCATCTCAAACGACCGAATGAAAATCATGATTCGTTTTGAGAGTTCCCTCGTCAGACCCAAGTATTTTATTACAGATTTCATAAAAATTATTCTAGTTCTCAAATATAGAGTTGGGATGGTATAACATATCCAATTACCGGAAATATAGTTTCCAAAAAGAATTTAAAATACTGCGCATCTAACGTTTAACATTGTTACTTGCAGTTTGGAGACTCAGCTTATATCAAAACATTCTTTAAGGTTCGCGCGCTTTTTCTACGTATGGCATGTCTAGTAAGCAAAGCAAAAATAACACTTAGAGTGGGCAGAAACCAAAACCTTCCCCCAGATATCAAGTAAAGAAAGGTAAATACGTCTATTTTTGTAATTCGTAAGACAGGATATTCATCATCTGACTGACCGCATTCAGGAACACCAGCCTAGCTCACTTAGTCGTGGAATATCAAAGAAAGACTTGGCGGCAGTTAACATACATCTGGCCGACATTGATAATTTCGTTAGCATTCTCTACACGGTCAATCGATTACGATCGAAAGAGGTCAGGTGTCAGTTATTAGAGACCGCCTAGCCCAGTGCTATGCCACGTGAACAAACCTCTCTTTGCGTTCAAATCCAGTCTCTCAGATTGTCACACATGCACTGGCCGTCGGTGGTCAAACGGATTAGGAGATATATTCTATGACTCATTAAACTTTGACTAAAATGACCACTTGTCAGTCAACAAACGTGGTTTCCTGTGTTCTCCAGTAGCACCTCTGCCTTTTAAATGTGTATCGATCAATGGCCAATTTTAAATATCCCTTTGTTCCATTTGGCCGAATATAAGTGTGCTGCTTTTGGCACGTTAACGTGACACTGGAAAAGAGCTTGTACGCCACTCTTCCTTCCTTTACAAAGAACGACTTTACTAGGACAATAATTACTGTTGACTGGGTTCGCTTACAGTGGCAATGCTTCACTGATTATTATCTAGTCATCTCGGATTTCCACTTTTCTAGTATCTTTAAGATAAATGCTAACGGAGCCTACTGAAAGAAAAGGTGAAATTCGTCACCGTCTAAGTAAATCTAGACACCCCAATGAGATTTCGCCTAAAACGTGTTCCACTCACTGATACGGGAAAATATTTCGTGTGGCACAGGTATTGTGCGGCAGACACTATCCACAAAGGTGGCCAGTTTTGGAGCAGCTGCGGAAGCCCAACAATGTTCATATTCATTAATATCCCATATACTTAAGAGGAATATGTCACTTATAAGCTCTACGTTCAGGATTAGTGTGTATCCTTAAGCCGTATTTCGACATTGAATACAGGATGAGTCTGCTAATCTGCTCTCCATCATACAATTTCTGGGTACACTTCCAACCGACTTGGCTTAATTACTCACTTTGTGCTATTTCCTTAGTTTTGCTACTAACAAGCTGTTGAGTAGTAAGTGAGTAGTAAGTGGAGAAGTTCGACCTCCATATGGCGTATCCAAAATCTGTCCACACTGAACACTAACTTGAAGGCCAACATAGAAAATTATCGGAAAATTCTCTCAGATTCAGCCACTGAAAACCGCAAAACTCCTTGAAGTATGAAAAGTTTGTATCGGTAATCCGATACTTGGTGAACCTGCACAGAATCTCGTAATGGTTAACAGAATATCTATGCTTTGCACTTCCTTGGTTCTCAGTGGTGAGGGTCTGTGTGTATGCGTTACGTGACAATCAGTAATTTGTGATAAGCCCTAACCTCCAATATAAAGATCGTTTTCTTGTAATATATATATTGATGAAGACAAAGGAATCTTACAGATTTATCAATTGACTGGTTAGAAAACTCTACTCCTCTCGATGTTTGCCGGCCTTCAGTGCAATTGGGGTAATGAGCGATCGGATATGCATTCATTCTAATGGTTAGATGAAACCAAATTTGAGCGCAAGAGATCTTGTCAGTTGTTGCGATGTTTGTGGCTACGGATATGATGGTGGCTATCCGTCAGTAGCTTGGGATTATTGGAAAAGCAATGGCATTGTGACTGGTGGTTCATTTGAGGAGCCCACTGGATGCGTACCCTATCCGTTCCCCAAATGTGATCATTATATACCTTCGACAGGATTGAAACCTTGCCCGAGGAAAGCTTATCCAACACCCAGTTGTCAAAGGAAATGTCAAGTAGGATATAATAAAACGTATGATGAAGATACATTTTACGGTAAGTACATCTGCTGTTCATTCATCAAACTATCAGCATCTAGTGGGGTGTGGTGGTCTCCCTTGTGACTTCACACATCAACTGTGTGAATTACACTTCTCAATGTTAGGCATCGTGATCAGATTGATCTGACCCATATCAAATATGAATAATGATGCAAGTCACTGAGACAGTTGAAGAACCGTTGTTTCGAAATACAACTCCTATAAATGAAACACTAAACTGTGTAGGCAGTAACAGTGAAACACTCAGCATTTTTAAAAATATGATCAAGAAAGTGAAGAGGAAGGCAGGAAATTAAATGACACTTCATTCATATCACTAAAGTAAAACGTGACGTAACTGCTGAAATTGTGAAATAAGTTTCCAGGAACTGCAGATCGAGAGGACTGAAGGTATTCTGAATCTGCGATCGAATACCAAGATGCACTCGATCACAGCCGAAAGGATTGAAGGTCAACAATCCGAAGAATTCAAGTTGCAACGGAGAACCCGAAAGAAATATTTTCCATCATCAACGCCACTTGACATGGAAGACTCAGCAGATCATAACATAATCCGTTGATTTACCAATCGCTCAGATTCAGTCAGAGGTAAACCGGAACCACATATCTCAAGCACTCATTCCAATTCATGAATGGGATTCGCAGAGTGTAAACACTGGTCTACTCATAATATGCATAGAGTTTTCTTTCTTTCTACACACGGATAATGAGAGTGTACAGAATAATATTTTTTCTATAATGGCTTGTAGACGATGCAGTTGATCCATTTACGTTTAATTGCAACACCGCGGAGGGCAATAAAAAGTGAATTTGTTACGACAGAAATATAACAGAATGCAGTATTAAGAAGTGCAACGCTACTAATTCTCAGTGTTCTGCCTATGCTGTGAAAAGGAAACTGCTACCTGATCTGACCTATGGAGCAGTGGGAAAATGCTGAGAAGATAAACGTTGTCAAGGAAAACGGGAACCTATTGGGTCCTGTGTCCCGTAATCCGTACTGTAAACGTGAGTAGGACTGCACGGACGAATGTGCACTTAGTAGAAGCGTACGGGAGACGAGACTGCAAGCATGTTAGCAGAGACGTAAACAGCTAGGAAAGTAAGAACGCGAATCAGAATCGCATGCTGGTGAACACACACGCAAAGCCAAGCGTACCATTGGATCAGATGATGCAAGGTCGTACGACGTATGGAAACACGTGATTGGTCAATGCAGTCCAAGGTGAAGCGTAACTAGCTTCAACAATGTATGCAAGTATCCATGTATGTGAAATAAGCATTAATGGTCAGCAGTTCGTGTGCACGTGTATACGTGCGAGACTGTCTCACTGCTCACGTGATTGCATAGATCGAGTACAACAAGGGGCTTATGGTAATAGCAGGTATGCCACGTATATGAACAGTGGTCGTTGTTCAACAACGAATCACATCAAGGAGAAATCAAGATTGGTTTGCTGAAATCAAATTTAATTGTTTGCTTATAGGTGTGCAAAACCACTGGTGCCCGTATGATCTACCGGTATTTTATCTCAAGACAAACCTCCGTTCCTGTCAATCATTGCCATTCGACGAGAATTGCAAAACTCAGCGATCAGGATATAACAGTAATTCTCACCCTACCTCCCAGACCAATGTTATCATGAGGTTGAGTGAGAAAATAAGAATTCGTTTCCTGCGTTCTCTCTATCATTAGCAGAATCTGCTCAATGTGCTATTTACAAAGTATTCATCTAGGTATATAAATCCTGGTCGAGGTGCCACAAAACCCTAATCGTTCGGAACCAAAAGTGCGCACTGATGAAACCATGTTGAATTAATTTTCTTATCCGCCTCTCTTGGAAAATGGTTCGGTAATACCACTTTGTTCAGTACCGGCCTCAGCTTTCACGAACAAGGCGAAATAAGAACTCAGTCTCGACAGTCTTCGAACATTTCTCAAATGCTGACTCTATTCTCATCGTGAAGAACATGAGTCTCTTTCTAACAGCCACCGTTCGAAAACACCCATGAGAAAGACGCTTCCGCACACGCTTTTCACAAAATCCCTCATTTAGTGCTGTCAGTATAGTATTCGTTTTCCCTTAAAATGGCAGAAATGTGAGTTTGGTAACTTGCTGAAATGCTCAATGCAATATATACCAATACAGTACAACCAGTTGCTAAACCCTAATTACAAAACAGGATATGTACAGTTTTGACGCGTTCATATAACTATTACTCTGAGTAGCCATTTGGGTGGCCCAACCTGTATGGTCCTTCTCAAAGCGCACATTGCCACATTAGTGATCTTCAATATCTGACTGCATAGCACCTAAGGAAAACATCTTCGGCTTAGTTCAGAAAGCTTAGCCGATCAATCTTCACTGGACCTATACAATCATCGTATTCTGCCCCATCCTTATGGTTACACACACATACACTCAAAAAATAACATTAGTCAGTCACTACTTGAACCATGTCCGGGCACAAGTGGAGAAAAGGCCGAAGATATCTGAACTGAATAATCCTGCACACAGTGCTAAAATTGGTCAGTGGGTAGATGAATCCTCGAGAGCAATAGCAAATCATGTATTTCATAGATGAATAATTGAGAAAACTGCAAACATCATAGAAGTTTTCATGAAGTTTCCTAGTGATTCGGCTTTTCAAGGGTGTCTGCGTCTTTGACAAAACGTCTGTTCATTTTGGAGAAGTTCATGTGGTGATCATGTGAATGACCTGAAGAAAGTGTGGCTTCGTGTAAGTGAGAATTGGTTGAGTGCTAAGACAATGTGACCAAGATCTTCCCGATGAGGGTGCCGAATTAGCGACGTTCGTTTTGAATGAATGAACAGCAAGGACCTTAACGAAACGGCAAACTCGTTCTAATCCAGTGCTCAAATATATCTCGATGATTCACAACCTGATTGATGATGATGATGGTGAAATAATCGGATCATCGGCACAGAAATGAGTCAAAGCGATTTGGGTATTGCTACCCATCCGATGCATCATGTGCTCAAACGTGACGAGAAGTGCCAGTTTGGATTGGAATCCGAATAGACGTCTAGTGATATTTGCATGAACGGAAAGAGGTTGATTGTAGTTATCAGCATGTTTAGACTTGAAGTATGCAGTGAAGGACCAAAAATTGAATGAATTTGGGGACAATAACCAAATATCGACAAACATTGACACTGTCAAGTGTGATGCATTCAAATATTCACTTAAATCTTTAGTCGGTAGGGGCCAGTTGGGTTCACTTACCCAACCTAATAAAGTAAATAATACCGAATGTGTATGAAAGAATGTATGAGAAGGTTGTGTTCGTTGTTTGGGCTTTGTTTAAGATGTTCAAAGGAAACACGAATGAGATTGAGAAAGCTGTTTTGAAACCGGAGAAACTTCTGATCGGGGAGCATACATGACCAATTTTGAGGTTGTCGAACATAACCGCATCGTTTTCTTTTTAAAAGTATTTCTTAGTCCTTCTTAATAAGGAGGAGATCTTCTGCACGCTATTCCAGTGCTCGAAACCACGTGAACACTTTAACCAAAGCGATATTCGTCAAGGCCCGTGAAAACGAGGAGACGATTTGGGAAGATAGTGGGTAATGTGTATTTGAGAGCGTGCGTGAGAAAGAGAGCACAACAACAACGAGCAAAATGTAACCGCATTTGACAGTTACCGTTCAGTTAAACATTAATGTGTGGTAAATGAACAAACGAAGATGAATATCGTCAAAACAGTGCTAGTCCGGAATGTTTCAAAACCGGTCGCAAATTGGAGTTGATTATGAGAACAAATGCAGCGCTTTGGTGGTGAGGAGCAAATCGATACACTCAAATAATAACGTCCCATGAACAGTGGTCATTCATGCAGTCCGTTTTGGAATACACACACTGTTTGCACGTGCATGCTACATTGTTCCTTCTCCCATGAACAAACTGACCACGATCAATTTCCGTTCCTTTGCATGGATAGTGATTGAGTTGGCTTTCACTTGAATGCTTCCGCTCACTGCACAATGATATATGATATGATAGAGTAGCATCATATACCGAATCAACTCTCACACTTAGTTTATTCGGAAACGGTTATTCATTCACTATGGGTAACTAAATATGCGTTGCAATGGCACGGGTTTATCGTAACCTGAATTCGCATTTTCCAAAAGGACACTTAAAAATTCAACTGTTTTACTCTTCACAGGACTCACATCAGAGAAGTGCTTTTCCCTCGACTGGCATAACGGTAGTCAATGCCGAAATACATCGATGAGTAGAATGAGATATGGAGGCGTGAAAGTTGGTAACTTCGGACAGGGCAGACTCACACAATTCTAAAATGTTTTGAATCCTCTTACACTGCCCATATCTCACGGCTTGAGGACAGCATCGTCTTCTTGGCCACCAAATCTTGACTGATCTGATCTCATATACCCAATTCACCGAAGTCAGTCTCATGTACTCTGTGGACAATATCTCGTCCAGATTTGAATATCTCAGTTACCCTGTACTTGGTCATACCTACCTGTCAGGTCGCTTATTGCTATGTGACCACTGACTCTAAACAATGCGTCTTGGAACCATAGATGAGAGCTTAATTTGAAGGGAAAACCAATGACTATAGGGTCATCCTGTGATAGATCCACAGTCAGAGGCGGCAGATGTGGCTCGCCCTGACTAGCCGACAAGCACACTCACTGTGAGTCATGTGACGACCACAATCGAATTCAAGACTAGAGCTAACGGAATCACGAGATATAGGATAGTGGCTCGGTAATCAGAGAAAGGATACTTGTCAAGTGGTAGTATTGTGCAACAGTTGGTTGCAATCACCCAGCATTCTATATGAACATCATATTATGCATCAATAAACTGAGATGGTTCGGATATAGTGTAGTCCTCTTCTTAGAATTCATGTTTCAGTGCATGAGAATTTCTCTTTCCAAAGCTTCACAAATCCCTTTTCTCTCACAGATGATTTCTACTCGAATTCAATAACTAATTCATACTGCTGTGAAATTGAAACACTAATAAATAGCTTCCACCAAATACGTCTATCTCATTTGAGAACAACAAAGGCGTACGTAGTTGTGTAAAATCCCATTTCTTCGGCCAATTAAATCGCTCCGATAATTGCCTACTTCGATATGAATTCAGACAGCAGAAATTGGGATTAAGTAATGTATAAAACTGTTTCATGTCCAAAGGTGAATAAGTATTCTGCTTGAGAGGAATCCTGTGCAGTTTATTGGATCAGGAGTTTAGAGTTATTCAACTCAATCTCATGTGAATAATATTGCACGAAATACTATAATATGCACATTTCAACATTGATCATGTGGTGTGCTGAAAGCCTTTGGCACCATTCAGGCATATTAATTGGGATGAAATCAATTTTTCCTATGTCGAAATAGAAATCTGTATGTGGTGGGACAGTTTATATGCACAATAAATTTAACAATTCCACTCTAGTGCTTTCGTGAGAAGTCACAGAAAAATAGGGTGCGTTGTATGCATTTCGTTTCCTATACCTCCGTTATTATAGACTCAGGGATTTCTATATTCCATGCAAGAACAGTGTGCTGAAATATCCCGTGAACATTCTGACAAATATGAAATGTGAAATGTGAATTTTTTAAATTTATGGCTTTCGAGGTGATCCAATTTTACAGATGTACAGTGAACCTGACCGCACAGGGCTGAAAAGCCACAAAATCCGATTAGTTTGCAGTAGCTAAAGATTTCGTGCACGTACCCCCTAAGTCAAAAGCATGGAATTATGTTAGAATCGAATCTGTTCTACACTGTTGCTCAGATCTGATGTGTCCGTGAGTATCCCTATTTCCGTATAACATACCCTTACTGTTTTAGGTCCCGGCTCGTCTTAATCACATTGTCGCGAGTCAAAAGTCCCACAGGTGTGAAACAAAGGCAATTATTTGGTATTTTTGACCAAATGCATCTCGAACAAATCTTTTACGATTCCGACTTCAGTCACTCCATTTTTGAATAACTATAAAACGTGGAGCACGTGGCCACATATGCATTGGCGGATGTAGTAGGTTGCGTTTTGAAAACCGTGATGGCTGACTAGTACATAACTGGTGGCGACCAAATTGGTCGTCGAGTTAAATTTCTTGAGTGGAATATTTGAAGCCTATGCTTTAGTTTATGTGAATGATAAGCTAGATTAAATATAGCGGTTGAATCTGGAATGAGGATACTGCATACTCAAACTGATCAATGAACAGGATTGGCACTGTCTTTTCCCAAATTGATCAACTCAGTTGGTTTCCGAAATCTTCCACTTTCACCGAGGTTCATAGATATGAGCAATTTTATGGCAAACTCTCATTTATCCATGGCCGTTTTCCTCTCTGAGCTTCGCTTGTTCGTGCCCCACTATCTACACTACTGCCATATTACCGTATGCTCTGCTGATAATTATGTTAATATTTATGTTTAGTACCTGCTCCAGAAATTTGTATTACCATCTGAATACTACTGGCGACTATTTGTAAGATCATGAACCGTTCGTATTGCGAAGTCTGTCTAGAATGTTGGATGGCAATTCTTTTTGCTTGCTCATCTTTATGTTGAGCATTAATTGCAGACGTTTATTTTATCGACTTTTCATTGCTGATCCCAAAGGTGGTGTCATTCTGAGCCACTGTTGAATTGCAGTTTATTCATCATACTCAATTAGCACTCAGTCTTTCACGTTGGTTATCACATATATGTATGCGCTTTCCCTGCTTAGTGGTTCATTACCCTATATGCGCAAACAATGTGTCCTTCTGCTGGAGGAACCAGTCACGATATAACTAACGTGGAGATCATCCGAATCCTTTGTAATTTGATTGATAAATGTCTACTAAGAAACAATACAGTAGTCAGTTTCGATTATCAGTATTTCCAGTGGTGTTGGTGGGAGTTTGGAGTAGAATGTACAGTCTGGTAAAGAATCACATAGCCAGCATACAGAAGAAGACGGCCCTTATACCAAGAACTTTTGTTTATTAAAAGGTTTACATTGGCTTCTCACCACCTCCTCTTTAGCAGGTTGTGAATTTGAAGTGATTAAATGGATCGATTTCAGCTTATCTTTTGTATAACGTGTTTTTCCAGTGTGCTGAATTTGTCAACGAGAGAATTGCATTACCACGTGCAGAGTCGCTGAAAACCATGAAACCTTATATATATATATATATATATATATATATATATATATATATATATATATATATATACTGTTTGAGAAATAAACAGAAATTGATTAACTGGAGTAAACCCGTTTGCTGAAATAAATTGTGGACAGATAGCACATACCAAATTTTCCCCATGAAAATAAAAACATTTCCTGAAAGAAATTATCAGATGATCTACGCTTTGTGCATCACAGAAGCATTTTCAATCCACACAACCGATCCAAATATTTTTTTTTGTAAATAAAGCAAACGGTCGCACTTGAATAAATCGAACAATATTAGGACCCGCATAACTAGAAAAAGTTTAGCCGTTATTCTTATCGTGACAGGGTTGACAATGTATGCGCGAAAAGCTACCAATGAAGAAGTAGTATGGAGAAAATGCGTCTCGCTCTCTACCACACAGAGTGTTGCAGGTTTTTTCAATGAAGTCTACTCCGCTGTGACACATATAAGCTAACACGTTTCTCGTTTATGATCAGCAAGACCAGACGAAATGCCTCCATTCCCTGACATATTTTTTTCTCTCTGTCTTGGTGAATTCAAAATAATTTTAAACCGGATGGTTTTCGTTGAGCCAATGACCATGGCCTAACGAAAGTAAAGTATTCTTATCCGAACGTGTTGAAATACCTATCGTATACATATTTGTCCAGATTATTTAGGAATCAGTTGTAAAATTGGGCATACCCAAACAAACGTTGTCACATGCGCACGCATAAGGATCGACACAGTGGGGTGGCGTGTTGTCGGTATAAATGAACACGAGTTTTATAAACTATGGAGACTGGATGAGAGCAACGAAGTTGCTTTCCACGGGTATGTGATAGACTGTGACGAGCCCTAACAAATGACTATACAGGCCTGTCGAATGTAACGGTTTGGTAAAAAGTACTGCACACCATGAGTGACGATGTCGTTGGGAACGTTTCGGGTTAAGCCACTAATGCCTACCTTCAGTAGTCACTCGCTGTATGCTTGAGAATTCTCAGTGGAAAGGAGAACAGTAGCTACTACAACAGCAATAGGAACGACAACCCCTTCCACTGCAACGATATATTCTATATAGTGAATCTTTTGTTCCGCTACGAACTTGCCCTCAAAGTTTTCCTGTTTCTTCATACGTATAATCAGCATTTATTTCGACTTTTGCATAGTGGAAAATTGGGCCCAAAATGTCGTCGGAAATTCAAAAAGACGACAAATAAATTGATCTAGCAAGTGACAATTCCTTTTGTGGAGTAGACGAAAAATTCTTTTCATTTTGCCTTTTCAAACGTTCTGGAATTTTTCATTTTTCTTATTCTATTCGTCCTCAGAATGTGGCACCGGCAACCAACGTCTACAGAGTTTATGACCATGTAATCGATGTGAATATTACCTCGCCGTTTCTATCCTCCGTACCACGATTTTGATGGATCACAAGGGTTTGTTATTCAATAATCAGCGTCAATACTGACAACTGTTCTTCACAAAACACTAGAAGAAGTATACTGAAAGTAATATTGAAATTCAGATGACAATACACACAAGTCTGTAAAATTGTGCTCCTCTCCGGTGATAGGAAACGTGGTGCTCCTTAAAGCAGATCTACTCTTCAAATGTCAAGCATTTCATCAATATTGTTATATTGTGAGTATCAAGCTTCTGATGAAGTCGAATAATCACAAATGTTCTATCATTTCACTTGTCTATCGTTCGTCATATTTTTTGAATTTTTTCTAGTTGCTTGAAATTTCTCCGGTCACTTCTGAATCCACATAAACATTGAGTCTCCGTGTTTGTGTTTCGGTCTTCCCATTTGCTTCTGCTTCACAACATATGCTCAGTAGAGGAAGCCGGAAATGGGATCAAGGCAGACTAACAAGCTACTAGTGGGAAGCGTAAGTAACAGGCATGCCATTCATCACTGGATTACAAATCTCGTCCCGGAAGGGGAGTGTTGCCTGTCCGATTACTGCTTGTGGTATTGGTTATACGGTGCACAATGGACGCTACTGCATCAATTGTAGTGCACTTGGATTTGTACGCAAATTGGTCGTCGAGTCAAATTTCTCGAGTGGACTATTTGAAGCCTATGCTTTCGCTTATGTGACTGGCGCACTAATACTCCTGAAGATTTTGACGTTGAACCAATTCCCTCTGGGTATTCCTTGTAAAAAAACGGTGTTTCACTCAACAGCCAATGGCGATATTTCAACGCGAAATAGCCGGACTATCGACGTTCCCCTTTCGAATGGATAAATATCACACGTACAACACTGAAACACTAACCAAGAAGAATGATACTTGCATCTTCTCTAGTCCATTCTACTATAAATTGCAAGATAACTCCATGATTATGTTAGGTGTATATTTCAATATTATTCTTCAAATTTATTGACCCCATTCCATATCCACTTTTACTACGAATGCTTCATTCCTTGGTCATTCAACTGAGTCATTTGCAAAAGATATGGAATGCTTTCCGGAACGCATCCAAAACAAGTTCCCCAGATTCGTAACAAATAACACTCCCGTCCTCCAAGCAATTTTATTTTGACCGTTTTTCCACACTTGAGTTAGCAACCTCCCAGCTAGTTCCTTCGTAGCTGCATTGATATCAAAATATTTTTTACATTTCATAGCTCAGACTTCTCTGAGATTAGTCTACATTACCCACTTCCTTCGTTTCTTGAATAGTTTTACCAAAACTACTCTTATTCTCACCAGTAATATCATCCATATTATCAAAGCAAGTTTCCATTTCGAGGTTTCTGGGTACCCGTTTAATCAATCGTATACCTTCAAGGGCGTTTTCAGAACTAACAAACAGGATATATAATTTGCCGGTTACATCATGTGGAAAATTTATTGGTTTCAATGAGAGTTACATATGATTCACGTGAATTACCAACGACCAATCTGAATATAAAGTGGTAATTATGTCGGTCAATTCGCGTAGCGTACGTAAAGCGCACTGCAAACTTTCCGCGAACTAAAATTACCGATCCTCAGTATTCCAAGCTTCTATGATTCCGTGACGGGCATTCTCGCATACATTCTGTCACATGCACACCTGGTGGACATTCAATCCAGATCCCTCACACGCATACATATAAACATAGTTGATGTCAGTAGTGTTTTATCCCGGACTGCGCCGATCCACTGAATAACAATAAACAGTACTGATCTCTTATCAAAAATGCCCTGTATTCTGTTGGCTCAGTAAGTTAGGACCTGTCACTTCACGCCATGATGCAAATGAATTTCGCTGAATCTCCACAACCTCAGAATACACACTAGTCAATACCGGCTGGAAGGGGGCACAACGAAACACGGCTCGCAAACTGAAGTGAACTCAAATCAAGTTTTCATTAGGATAGCGATCAGATGAAGTAGGCTGCAACCAAGGGAACCTCCTTAAAGCTGTTCGGCGGCATCCAAGCCGCCGATTGGAAATCACTCGGTTTGAGTTAAACAATCTGTGGAGTGAACGGCTTGCTAATTCGCAATCAATATTGGCATCTTGAAAGTCCATCCGAGCACCCCCAGTTGTGGTTTTGCTGGCCTCCACCGTTAGCTTGTTCACTCTCTAATTTGGTAAACCCCACATGGCATGTTTTAACAGGTCCATATGGAAATCCAAGCTTTAGGACGTCACGGAGATCCAACGATCTTCTTTCAGGCCATCTACCAATGGCGAAATTTGAGTTTCTTTCCTCTAAGGTCTGAAATTCCTAATTTGAGGTGTTGGGTAGTTGTCCCCATCTTCAAAAGAAACTCCATCTGTAACTCCACCACTCAACGAGGTATAAGGTTTATCCCAACGGTGCCAAAGCTGCTAGTGGCCGTTATACTCAGCACGTTGCCACATATACGGTAATAACAGAATCGTGAGGAAAACGGGCTGGATTTCATTCCAGTCATGGATGTATCGATCAAACATAAGCCGATAATATCGTTTTCCAGGTTGCAACCTAAGGGGAAATTAACACGTTTTGAACAGCTTGGCGACTGATGTATCTGAATATGGTATGTACTTTGTGCCCCACATGTCCGAAGCATTTTTAAAGACTGGCAGTATCTTGTGCCTATAATCACCCTACGGGTGGTCAACTTGAACTGATTGATGGTGCTGTGCATCTCGGAAGCTTGAATACAGCTGGAAATGGCATTGCGATAATTAGGTCAAAATATGCGATAGCTGGGTCAGCTTCTGTTAACCTCCTCTGCCTGTTGCGCTGCTGCGATATCCTAATCATGCTTAAGGATCGGATTCATAATCCAGTGGTTAGTAGCGTTTTGTACTACGGTTGTGAAATCCGACCCTTCCACGTTACGGGTGTTCGACGGCTTCCCAGATTCGACAAACAAACACCAGGTGGAGCTCGATGAATCCGTGCGACATTGTGAACAGGCTCGAATCAATGCTGGCTTAGGCTGGTGCTTGTCTTTGATTAGCAACATATTTTTTATATAATTCCTCTTATTGAGTAATAATTGTAAAACATCCCAGGGAGGAGGGGGGTTGCGGCCAGCTGGGGGAATGGCCTGTGGTGTGAGCAGGGTTTGATCCTCGGACAAAAGGGGCTGGAGCCCACCGCGTGACCATCGCCGGAGGTGGATGTAAACCAGAATGGACGTCAATAATGCGAAAGCTGTTCATTACAAATGCACAGAAATAATCAAAGAGACGGACAAAAAGGAAAAGTCGTGCTGTTGTGGGATATGTTCCAAATCAGTAGCAAAAGAAGTAAAAGAGATGATCCACAGTTCATATTATTCACACACAAGTTAGACTAGTCAATATATATGGTAAGATGGGTCCGCCTAGTTGCGTGAATTTACAGCGACTGAGTACAGTGAACACTGAAAAGTGAAATCATAAATGAAAGTTTTACCAAACGTGGACCCACCATGTTTTGCCTTATTGTCCCCTTTTCATTTCCAGTGGTGCGTTGGCAACATGCTCCACTTCAAGTTTGTTTTTAATATATACATTCATGAATCTAAGGAGTACTGTACAGGTTGGTGGAAAATTTCTGGGAAGCCCAATGACCAGTTTCGCGCGATTAGCTTTTCATCAAAAATATATATAGCCAGTAATTACTTGTCCACTCATCTTCATACTATTGCTTTTCATGTATATAGTTTACTCTAAACATATCCGTGAACCAGAACAAGATCATCATTCTAAACTGGATCTGAAATATTTATTTTTCGGTGATTTCGCGTGATGCTACTGGAGATGAAGCTGTGAATATGAGCTGGTTGTCAGATCATTGAAAGCGCATAGTTACACATTGGATTCTTAATGACATTCATCCCTTTGTGTGAAAAGTAGTGCCTACATAACAGTGATTATTTTCCTGCCCTCCAATTAGACCAATTGTGGAACTCATCCTTTGTGAAAGTCGGTCCGTGTTAATGTGACGAAGTGTTGATCTCCATACTCAGTATTTAGTGGGCGTCATACCATCTTCTTTTGTCGCAAAATAGACCACTGTATTCCTGGGAGCATAGTAGTGAGGTGGCTGCATGAATGATATGCCGTGAAGCCAAGCTTCGTGCTGTCACTGTGATCTGCGCCTAATGAACCTGTTGGAACACTGCTGATTCCTCCACCGAAATTCGGCTGGTGGTGTACTCCCGGATCAGCTCACATTACGAACTCAGTGGATAAATACTGCACTTGATGACCACTCCCACAGATTCAGAAGTGCTACATAGCTTGCAAGACGAAAATGTTGAACCTTTTGAAGTCAGAGGAAAAGTATCTACTCTGCATGAATGTAATTCAACAAATAGTTGAACCCAAATCTTGCATGGGAGGTCACACTAACAACAACAACAACAATGACACCATCATCACCATCATCCAAATCATTATAATAAACAACATCATCATCATCATCAAATTCAATATCCGAAACAAAAACATCATCAATAACAATCGAATCATTGTCATCATCACCATTTGGAACACCGACATCATCATCATCATGACCATCATCACCATCATCATTATCATCACCATCATCATCATCATCATCATCATCATCATCATCATCATCATCATCATCATCATCATCATCATCATCATCATCATCATCATCATCATCATCATCAACATCAACATTAGCTGGACAGAACCTTACATTGCTGCCTGGTCAGCATCCACTTACAACCATCATAATTCTTTATTATCATCTGAAGGAAAGATATACGGGGTTGAAGCACGTGTTGGCGGCTTCTCGGGAGGAATGCTGGGTCAGCAGAGGTGCTATCACCGTAAAAATATTAATAATGTTGCAACGCGTTTGCTTGAGTGTAAGAAAAGCCAAGCCTATAGAGCAATTCATGTCATATCTACCGTCGTCATCATCATCCTCTTCACGCTCATGACTATCCAAATCACGCTGATATACCTGTTCATCTAAATCATCATTATCCTAATCAGATTTCTCATTCACTCATTCACCATCCCCATGGTGAAAAACGTCATCGTCAACATCATCAATATCAATGTTGTCATCATCATCATTGTCATCGTCATTACCACCATCGTCGTCATAATCATCATCATCATCCGAATCATGATCATCATTCCCCTCTCTCTCGTGTAGATTGCAGTGGTTTTTCAAGCACCTGAAAGTTACTATTGTCAAAATGGAGCAAGATTTTACGGGACTTCGTCATACGGACTGAGTGCATCATAAGGATCGCAGTTGTATTTATCGCAGTATTAAACTAAAAGATGTGAAAATCGACTGTTCTCAATAAGGCGTGATACCGTGGAGGCAAATAAGCAGTTCTGTTATAGTTGATGGATATTCAGATGTTTAATGAATAATCTGTTTTGATGGGTATATTTATCCTGCGTATCTGGAACGTCTCTAGGATTACTCCGGCAAATTACCGCAGTGAACTGGTCAGAAGTCTCTCTCTACCGAAAATCGGCTGTCTGTTACTGAATGATCATCAGCGTCATCCGAATCGAAATCATCATCGGACGAATTTGATTACGAACCATCTTCCGATGCATTATCATCCACATTCTCATCACCATCATCTTTATCATCATTATTATAACCAACATCATAACCACCACCATCATCATCATCCGACGAATCATCTTCAAAACCGTCAGAATAATCTACGTCAAAATTGCAATCATCGACGTCATTCGAGTCAGAATCTACATCATGATGCGGATGATCACCCGTGACATCATCATCATCAGTCACGCAGTTTCGTACCGAAATCGGACCAAACAAAAAGAGTCTGTTCTCTTCGTCCAGTCATTCTCCTCATACTTCGTCATCTCATTCAGACTCGGTTATGCATGCGGCATCTCGAATGACATAAAGAGCATGATAGAATATTAGTAGTCATTTTAACTCATCAGACACTTTACACTTCCTGTTCTCATGAAATGGATTCAACGAACTCAGTGTTTTAAACCGTCGATGAAGCTACGGGTTGGTGTATGCGTTCCCATCCACTTGCTCGGGTGCATTCATTTCACATTAGAAAAGCTCTCTTACTTAATTCGTGCGATATGAATCGAGTACAAGTCGACTGAACTGAATATTTCACACAACTACATTTCACTTTGTCATCGGATAGAGAAATTTTGTACAAAACGTTCACCTTTGTCCTACACTACTTGGTCTAAAAAATAATTAAAAAATAGATACGATGTACAATCATCTCGAAAAAATCATTGATCTCCGACGAACAGCCGGAACTACCCAATTTGACAGATCTAAAATTATCTGAATTCAAACTTTGGAGCTTCATCGTAGAAACTTTAGTCCATAGAGGGCAATCTTCACAGAGTCCCATTCAGTGCATAATTTGAGTACACAGATTAGTCAAACGAGGGGCTTGATCTGAGCAAAAAATTCAATCATTTGTGCATGCATGTGTTGTGTATGCTGCATCAGATTTGTCGTCATTTCATGATCAATTAGACTCGGTAGTATTTATGTGCTATGGATTCCTTCAGTGAGTACTCATTACGATGAACTGGCTAATAGCATTCGCAGTCATCATCGTTGTGCAGGCAACACCAAGCCTCAAAACACGATTTGACGCATTCTCTGACCAACTTATTCACTATGTGAATGAAAAAGTGAGTGATTCGATCTATCAAAACATGTTTTAAATGATTAAGGTGGACTAATAATGTTGATGTTACTTATTTGTTATTAATTATAACTGAACGATTTTTAATGCATTTTGTCTTAAACAGTCAGGTACAAGTTGGAGAGCAGCCCGATCCACACGATTCAACAGTGTTGAACACATGAAACAACACTTAGGAGCCCTGGTTGAGACACCTGAACAACGGAAATCTCGACGACCAACCGTCAGATATCAAGTATCAGATAGCGATCTACCGGAGTCTTTTGATGCTCGCAAACAATGGCCCAATTGTCCTTCGATTTCGGAGATCCGTGATCAATCAGGTTGTGGTTCTTGTTGGGTGAGTGTTACAATCGAATGAGTTTGCCGATAACCTGGTAACGGCCATTTGTTTACAAGTGAATTGTCGAACACCGTGGTTCCACTTTCTCCAAAGCATAACTAGTCTTCCAGTATGAGTAGTACGAAACTTTATCTGAATGACAGAAAATTATTTTCCCGGAAGCACACGACAGGTTTCGCGGTTATTACCGCTCATCAGGCATGCGAACCCGGTAATCATCCGCCCAGTCATTCTTATACTTGAGCACTCCACAGTTTGTTTACAGCTGTATTCTCATTTGAATCGAATGGAGAGTACATGGACGGGGAGTCCATTTTTAGAATCACACGGTGATTTTTCCAAAGTTAATTAGTCGGGTAACATGGCTAACTTTCAGAAGGAGGATACATGATCCCAAGTATGGAATTTCAATATGAGTAGTATGACATAGTATCTGGATGATACGATTAAATTTTCCCTGTCATCTAGATGCAATGTCGTGCTACTCATATTGAAATTCCATACTTGGGACCATGTATCCTCCTTCTGAATGTTAGCCGTGTTACCCGACTAATTAACTTTGGAAGAATCACCGTGTGATTCTAAAAATGGACTCCCCGTCAATGTACTCTCCATTCGATTCAAATGAGAGTACAGCATAACTATTCTTCTCTACTTTCGATGCCTTTACTTCACTCAGCCATTTCATTTCACTACCAAGAATCTTTCAGTGCAATCTGATAAGCATTTACTGCTGTCCATTCAGGATCATTTGAACCCGTGATGTCTAATGTGGAATACTGTAGATTGTTATCGACTGCTTCGTCCAAGTGAATGTTGATTTTTGTTCAAACAGTTAAATTTCTCCCGAGAACTGTTCTTCACTCTTTCGTCAATCTCTCTGTTGTCTTTTATATTTTAGCATTCTCGTTGAACAACAAGCATCTGTCGATTCAGCTTATGCATCATATAGTTCTTTCAAATCAGTACCGCATCAGCTCAGATCCGCATGTGCTACAACTGAGGGTAATGCCTCTCATTAATTAGCCTTTCGATTCTAGCTCCAGAATAAATCCTCCCAAAAGTATTGATACGTCTTCTTGTCTCTATTCCAAAAAAGAAACAACTGCTCCAATTCACTAGTCTTTAAGTCACATAAATTTGAAACTGGTAAACACGTGACTAGAATATCGTGATCCGTTAGCCGCCTTGGTGTAGCTATCAGTAGTGATCCTATTTTATTGCCACGATGCCAGACACTGCTGAAAGTACAACTAACGGAAATCAGAAAATGGATAACTAATCAAAGAATCTCTCAAATTCAGATATCTAAACCACGAAAATCACGGTTTTTATTATTGAATCGATATTTCTTGAAGATTGCTTAAAGCTGATGATGACCATGAGAACGCGAGCTCTAAATATTTATATATTGCACTTTCATGGTTGTCAGTGGTGAACGTATGTGTGTTTGTGATTATTAGCATCTTATGGCAAAAAGTAACATAACTGTTTATTTTCAGCCCTACCGACAAATTCCAATATGAAAATCGTTTTTTACTCGTAATGGATACTGACCAAAACAATGAAATCTCACGGATTTATCAATTGACTGGTTAGATAACTCGTCTCCTCTCGATGTTTACAGGCTTTCGGTGCTGTTGGAGCAATGAGTGATCGTGTGTGTATTCATTCCAAAGGTCAGATGAAACCACATTTGAGCGCAAGAGATCTTCTCAGTTGTTGCGAATTTTGTGGTCGCGGGTGCAGGGGTGGTTCTCCAGCCTTAGCTTGGGATTATTGGAAAAGCAGTGGCATTGTGACTGGTGGTTCATTGGAAGAGCCCACCGGATGCGCACCCTATCCTTTCCCCAAATGTGCCCATCATGGATCCTCTGGAGGATATAAACCTTGCCCAGAAGAATATTATCCAACACCCACTTGTCACTGGAAATGTCAAGTAGGATATAATAAAACGTATGATGAAGATAAATTTTACGGTGAGTCTATCTGTCGTTTATACATGAGGCTTCCATCAATCTGTGAGGTATGTGTTGGTCTCCATCAATTATCTCATAGACTACATTGAATTTAACCAAAATCAATTACATCTCGCAATGCTAAGCACCCTAACCAGATTCATGTGGTTTATATCGAATAAGCTTAGTGGGACAAATCACTGAGATGGTTAAAGAACCAGCGTTTCAAAGTGCAACTCGTGCATAATGAAAACTGTGTGATAGACAGTGTAGCAGTAAAAACACTCGGGAATTTTAAAAATATGGTCAACAATGTCAACAGGTTGGTATGAAATTGAACTCCGGTCCAATTACATAGGATTAAGGCTTCATTTGCATGAACCCCGATCGCAAGAATACGTCATAATTGTAGACGATGTAGTTAATCCAATTACGTTTAAGTAAAGCAGTATGGAAAGCAATGAGCAGTGTATTTGCTACAGCAGGAATGAAACACGATGGGGCAGTAGACGACATAACCAAATGTTGAACAAATCAGAATCGTCTTCTCGATTTGCTTTTCTAGACTACTCATCGACAGTCAGTTCTACTCCACAGTCGGCAGCTGGTGTCAGCTCAGTTTCGTAGAAATGTTTCATGTGGAGCAGTTTATGTTTTCCATTCCTTCAAATGGATTAGGATTCAAGTATAAATATTTTTCATCGAATCTCAGACGTCTGCCCATACAAATACAGATGGAAATCTATTCATACGAATCAGCTGCCGAAGGAATGATGTTTGAATTTCGATCTCACTAATCTCATTCGTGAACATCTGTACTGTCTTGATCAGAAAACACGCTAAGAAGTGACAAATCCGCTTTCATCTGCTGGCTTCATCCGAATTCATTATAAATCCACCTTTCAAGGACTATGTTTTGGTTCAAAGTGAATTCACTATTGTGACTGAATTACTCCAGTGTTCAATGCAAAACTAACTGATCACAAAATGAAAGCTTTCTATCTCGCATTTGCTTTTGTGACTGGCTAACTGAATACACCAGTGCATAGTGGAATCTAAAATGCTTTCTATTTGTTACGTTTCAGCAATATCATCATATAATGTGTACGGAGGCGAGAAGAACATCATGTACGAAATTATGAAAAACGGTCCAGTTGAAGCGTCTTTCGATGTGTTCGCGGACTTCTTCGTTTACAAAAGTGGAATATATCGTCACGAGACCGGCGATTTCTTGGGTAGACATGCAATTCGCCTTCTCGGTTGGGGTGTTGAGGATGGCGAGAAATATTGGCTGATAGCCAATTCGTGGAATGAGGAATGGGGTGAAAACGGGTACTTCCGAATTCGACGCGGAACTGACGAATGCAGCATTGAATCGAGGATAACGACGGGTATGCCACGTTTATGAACAGTACTTACCCTCCAACACCGAATGACTTCAAGGTGAATCCGAGATTGACCTACAATTTTGTTTCACGTAATACACTTTTTTAATTGGCTGATTACGTTTTCTGTCTTGATCTCTCCATTGTGGTCTTCCTTAACCATTTCGCCTTGGCCTATTTCCGTTTTTCGTATATGTACGTTTATCTAATAATTTGTTTATGAGTATGCAAAGCCATGAGTGACCTTAGGTTATCTCCCGTCTCCCATCACCATTCAACAGGAGTGCACAAAACAGTGCCCAAAATACAGCAGTAGGTGGCCCCTTACCTCTGAGGTTCTTCCCGACCTAATCGGCTTTGTCGTAATGTTGAGTCAGAAAGTTTGAAGTCATCTCCTGTGTTCACAGAAATTAGGAGGCCCCAAACGTGTTTCCTCTGGCCACTAGTTCAATATCTTCCATGAGTTATTTACGAAGTCTTCATCCGATGGTGCGAACCTGCTCGAGGTACCAAAAACCTTAGTATTAGGGAACCAATAAAATACACCAATCGAACCACGTTGAGTTAGGTTCTTTCTCCACTGTCACGGAAATAGTTCAATTATTCCGTTTCACTCAGCACCTCTCTCAGTTTTCACAAGGAGATCAAATTTAGTACTCGCCCTAGGCAGATCTCGAATGTTTCTCAAACCCTGATTCCATTTCTAATATGTGGAACCTGAACCTTTCCCTGACTGCCATAAAATAGACACTCCTGCCGATGCCATTGGAAATATCCCTCATTTGGTACTGTTAGAATCACAAACGTTTTGTCTCCATTTGTCAGAAGTGTGAGTTTGTTTACTTGCTGAGGTCCCCAATACGATACTAAGTAGTACGATACAACTAGTTTCAAAACCCTGGTTGTACAACAGGTAATGTATAGCCCCAACGCGTTCTTGCAACTAACACTTTGAGTAGCCATTTGAGCGGCCGCAAATTACACATCAGAGACCCAAACTGCATAAAACCTTTCAAAGCTGATATCGCCAAAATAATAATCGTCACTACCCGATTGCATAAAACACAAGTGGAACATCTTCGGCGCAGTTCGGAAATCTTATTTAATAAATCTCCAATTAAAATCTAGAACTATCGTATCCTGCCCCATCCCCGTAGACAAGTAAAATCACATCAGCTTTGTAGGATCTAATTCATACCAACCTGTCATTGTTTAGTCAGTCACGACGTGAATCACGACAGATGACAAGTGGAGAAAGGGCGGAAGACCAACTGAACTGAATAGGCATCACACAGTGCTACAATTGGTCAGTGGTTTAGAAGAATCCTCGAGAGCAGTCGAAAATCAAGTATTTCATAGATCATTCTTGAAGAAAACCGTGAAACCCATCGTAGTCTTCACAAAGTCTTGTAAACATTTGTTTGCCCACCGGTTGCTCCATCTTGACTGAGCACGTGGTTTCTCACGGAGCAGTACATGTGGAAATGAGATGAACTACCTGAAGAAACTGGGGCTCCGTGTAAGTGAAAAAGGTCGAATGCCAAGATACAATATCACCAGGGTTTCCCTTATGAACGTGCCAGATCGGTTAATTTTGTCCGGATTACACAAAAAGGCAAAGACCTTAACGAAACGACTTACTCGTTTTGAATAAAGAGTAAAATATTTCAGTGATTCCTGACTTGATTGATGAGCTATTCACGGTGATAATGGAATCCAGTGAGACAATCGGTTCATCGGTACTGAAATGAGTCGAAAAGATTTGAGTATTGCTACTAATCTCATGCATAAATTGCACAAGCGTGAAGAGAAGCGCCCGTTTGAATTGGATTCCGAATAAGCCTCTAGTGATATTTGCATGAATAGAATGAGAATATTAGCAGATATCCATGTGTCCACACTTGAAATATTCACTGAAAGATCCAAAAATAAATGAATTCGGGGACAATAACCAAATATCAACAAAAACATTGAAAGAAAACTTCAAATAGTAGTGAAAACATTGCAGTAGTTTCAGGATGACTGGCGGAATTCACGTACCGCGTTACTGTTGTCATCTTTCAAACTCCCTGTCAAAGGTCTCACAGGAGAAATGACTGGCAAGTTCTTCCAGCTAACCAGTTTAGAACCAAATGATTATGACCCTGTCGAGTCTGATACATGCAAATATTCACCTCAATCTACAATCGGTATGGACAAGTTGGGCGCATTTAACCAAACGGAACAGGGTTTATCCCACTGGATGTGCTTGGAGGAAGGCATGAGTAGGTTGTGTTGGCTGCTTGTGACTTGTTTAGGGTGTTCATATGAATCACGTATGAGAGAGAGAAATCAGTCTTGAAGTTAAATGAGTCTTGTTGGGAGAACTCACGTGACTCGGGAATCATGACCAAATTATCAATTGTGAGGTCGTCAAAATTTACCCACATCATTTCCTTTTTGAAAGTGTTTCTTAGTACTCTGTACTATGGGGGGAACATCTGAATGCTACCCCAATGCTCGAAACCATGTAAACACATTAACCGAACGATATTCGTCAAGGCCCGTGAAAACCAGGAGACGACTTGGGAAAATAGTGGTTGATGTGTATTTGAGCAAATGGCAACCACAACTGGCAGCCAGCTTTCAGTTAAATAATAATGTGTTACATAAATGAACGAAGGTGAATATTGTCATAACAGTGCTAGTCCGGAGTGTTTCAAAAATCGATCACATAATGTAAATGAATATGAGAATCTCCGGAGTTTTTAAATCGTCGGGAGAACACTTGAGGATTGTTACACCGAAACGTTATCATACCATGAATAGTTGTGATTTTTCGGTCTGATTTGGATGTGTTCTGTATCGCTGTTACTATGGCCATTTAGAAGAACGGGCTCCCAAAACTAGCCTGACCAATTAGCTTTGGGCAGGCTTCGGTTCCAATCACCCAGCATTCTATATGAACATCATATTATGCATCAATAAACTGAGATGGTTCGGATGCAGAGTAATCCTTTTCTCAAAATGCATGGTTCAGCGCATGAGAATTTCTCTTTCCAAAGCTTCACAAATCCCTTTTCTCTCACAGATGATTTCTACTCGAATTCAATAACTAATTCATACTGCTATGAAATTGAAACACTAATAAATAGCTTCCACCAAATACGTCTATCTCATTTGAGAACAACAAAGGCGTACGTAGTTGTGTAAAATCCCATTTCTTCGGCCAATTAAATCTCTCCGATAATTGCCTACTTCGATATGAATTCAGACAGCAGAAATTGGGATTAGGTAATGTATAAAACTGTTTCATGCCCAAAGGTGAATAAGTATTCTGCTTGAGAGGAATCCTGTGCAGTTTATTGGATCAGGAGTTTAGAGTTATTCAACTCAATCTCATGTGAATAATATTGCACGAAATACTATAATATGCACATTTCAACATTGATCATGTGGTGTGCTGAAAGCCTTTGGCACCATTCAGGCATATTAATTGGGATGAAATCAATTTTTCCTATGTCGAAATAGAAATCTGTATGTGGTGCCAATATAGTGGTGGGACAGTTTATATGCACAATAAATTTAACAATTCCACTCTAGTGCTTTCGTGAGAAATCACAGAAAAATAGGGTGCGTTGTATGCACTTCGTTTCCTATACTTCCGTTGTTACAGACTCAGGGATTTCTATATTCCATGCAAGAACAGTGTGCTGAAATATCCCGTGAACATTCTGACAAATATGAAATGTGAAACGTGAATTTTTTAAATTTATGGCTTTCGAGGAGGTGATCCAATTTTACAGATGCACAGTGAACCTGACCGCATGAGGCTTAAAAGCCACAAAATCCGATTAGTTTGCAGTAGCTAAAGATTTCGTGCACGTACCCCCTAAGTCAAAAGCATGGAATTATGTTAGAATCGAATCTGTTCTACACTGTTGCTCAGATCTGATGTGTCCGTGAGTATCCCTATTTCCGTATAACATACCCTTACTGTTTTAGGTCCCGGCTCGTCTTAATCACATTGTCGCGAGTCAAAAGTCCCACAGGTGTGAAACAAAGGCAATTATTTGGTATTTTTGACCAAATGCATCTCGAACAAATCTTTTACGATTCCGACTTCAGTCACTCCATTTTTGAATAACTATAAAACGTGGAGCACGTGGCCACATATGCATTGGCGGATGTAGTAGGTTGCGTTTTGAAAACCGTGATGGCTGACTAGTACATAACTGGTGGCGACCAAATTGGTCGTCGAGTTAAATTTCTTGAGTGGAATATTTGAAGCCTATGCTTTAGTTTATGTGAATGATAAGCTAGATTAAATATAGCGGTTGAATCTGGAATGAGGATACTGCATACTCAAACTGATCAATGAACAGGATTGGCACTGTCTTTTCCCAAATTGATCAACTCAGTTGGTTTCCGAAATCTTCCACTTTCACCGAGGTTCATAGATATGAGCAATTTTATGGCAAACTCTCATTTATCCATGGCCGTTTTCCTCTCTGAGCTTCGCTTGTTCGTGCCCCACTATCTACACTACTGCCATATTACCGTATGCTCTGCTGATAATTATGTTAATATTTATGTTTAGTACCTGCTCCAGAAATTTGTATTACCATCTGAATACTACTGGCGACTATTTGTAAGATCATGAACCGTTCGTATTGCGAAGTCTGTCTAGAATGTTGGATGGCAATTCTTTTTGCTTGCTCATCTTTATGTTGAGCATTAATTGCAGACGTTTATTTTATCGATTTTTCATTGCTGATCCCAAAGGCGGTGTCATTCTGAGCCACTGTTGAATTGCAGTTTATTCATCATACTCAATTAGCACTCAGTCTTTCACGTTGGTTATCACATACAAGTATGCGCTTTCCCTGCTTAGTGGTTCATTACCCTATATGTGCAAACAATGTGTCCTTCTGCTGGAGGAACCAGTCACGATATAACATTAACGTGGAGATCATCCGAATCCATTGTAATTTGATTGATAAATGTCTACTAAGAAACAATACAGTAGTCAGTTTCGATTATCAGTATTTCCAGTAGTGTTGGTGGGAGTTTCGAGTAGAATGTACAGTCTGGTAAAGAATCACATAGCCAGCATACAGAAGAAGACGGCCCTTATACCAAGAACTTTTGTTTATTAAAAGGTTTACATGGCTTCTCACCACCTCCTCTTTAGCAGGTTGTGAATTTGAAGTGATTATATGGATAGATTTCAGCTTATCTTTTGTATAACGTGTTTTTCCAGTGTGCTGAATTTGTCAATGAGAGAATTGCATTAACACGTGCGGAGTCTCTGAAAACCATGAAACTTCAGGAAATAAACAGAAATTGATTAACTGGAGTAAACCCATTTGCCGAAATAAATTGTGGACAGATAGCACATACCAAATTTCCCCCGTGAAATAAAAAAAACATTTCCCAAAAGAAACTACAACAGCAATAAGAACGACAACCCCTTCCACTGCAACGATATACTCTATATAGTGAATCTTTTGTTCCGCTACGAACTTGCCCCCAAACGTTCCTGTTTTTTCATACGTCTAACCAGCATTTATTTCGACTTTTGCCTAGTGGCAAATTGGGCCCAAAATGTCGTCGGAAATTCAGAAAGACGACAAATAAATTGATCTAGCCGGTGACAATTCATTTTGTAGAGTAGACGAAGAATTCTTTTCATTTTGTTTCTTCAAACGTTCTGGAATTTTTCATTTTTCTTATTCTATTCGTCCCCAGCATGTGGCACCGGCAACCAACGTCTACAGAGTTTATGACCATGTAATCGGTGTGAATATTACCTCACCGTTTCTATTCTCCGCACCACGATTTTGATGGATCACAAGGGTTAGTTATTCAATAATCAGCGTCAATACTGATGTCATTATTATTGTCAATAATATTAAAGTTATCAATACGACCGATTTCATAAACCAAACATGGATGTTACACTCTGTTGTTATTACAATATCGGCAACTTGAGTAATCAATTTTACAACTTCTTGGCAAATTGTACTTCACACAACACTAGAAGAAGTATACTGATAGTAATATTGAAATTCAGATGATAATACACACAAGTTTGTAAAATTGTGCTCCTCTTTGGTGATAGGAAAAGTGGTGCTCCTTAAAGCAGATCTACTTTTCAAATGTCAAGCATTTCATCACTATTGTTATATTGTGAGTATCAAGCTTCTGATGAAGTCGAATAATCACAAATGTTCTATCATTTCACTTGTCTATCGTTCGTCATATTTCTTTGAATTTTTTCTAGTTGTTTGAGATTTCTCCGGTCACTTTTAAGTCCACATAAAAATTGAGTCTCCGTGTTTGTGTTTCAGATTGTTTCGGTATGGGACAAGTTGTAACAGGATGCGAACAACCGGGAATTGAGTGTGATTCCAGTGAACTGGTAATTACCAAAGTCATCAGACCACATAGAGAACCAGCACCGTATCTGAGCAGCTGTGTTGGAATACCGTCTAGACCAGTTGATCAGGATATCTTCGTTGAGTTGAGTAATTTGAGAAACTCTGTGGATGACGCCTCTCAAAATCCAAACGAGCCGGACAACAGGAAAAGAGGGGGATGGTTGTCCGATTGTCGGAGAAATTGGACATTGAGACGGTTTACATCTACACTCAACTTCGAGGATTTCTCCGTCTGACCTCAGAGAAGCTGATTCCACACCACCTATGTTTGACATTTCGGGAGTTTAGGAGCTGTAGAGAGAAACTATCATCAACTCGAGTGTATTCTCACATTCTTCAACAGTGACATTTGACGGACTTCAGGTTTGTTTTGCATCTTTTGGGCTAATTCCTTCCTCCTGCGTAATTGCTTCAGGTGTGGAGAAACCACTATTCCAAATGGTATGTAAATAGTTTTCATGGGACAAGAAGTATTACAAATCCGGCTTATAACTTTCGTTGTAAAACTTACAAAATATACGGAGGTGAACAGTCTTCTCAACCACGATGTAACAACAGACAATGAACGGTTAAGGAGTAATATACTCTCCTTGGAAACGGTTCATTGTATGAAGAGTATCTGTTTAGAATGTGTGTGCGATAAATGATCACGGTGAGAATATATTTTAGGCTTGAGATGTCTTAGTCAGTGATCACTGGTGTTATTGGGTGCACATAGCCTGACAAAGAACGATTCTGGTGACTGGTCAAGATATGGTCGTGAGCAGGTATGTAAGATCCGATAACTTGTTGATAAGGGAATGCATATTATTACATATGACACCAGGAATTGTCATGCTGACTTGCGTTGTACATTCAAGAGCAACCCGCAAATCAGCTTTTTGCGTTCCTCTGCATGATAGTTCCAGTTTCGCACTTCGGATTTTGGGCACACATCTTGTCGTCCAACCACATATTTTATCAATAGCATGAACTGCTTCGAATAATTTCGAGTGAGCAACATATCAATGATAAATGGGATAAAACAGGAAATTTCAAACCAAAGCATTTTTGGAGGTGGACCAGCGCACAATGCAGCCGATTGAATGGCGTGTGATCTATTATTTATTAATCTGTCCAAAATGTTCGATGACAATTAATTTTCGCCAAGCGATTGCAACTTCCTTTGGAGGATAGGTCGGAATTCATCCCGATACACGACTACAACAACGTCGATCTTTTCGAACAACCTCGAAACTGGGAACAATAGATTTAGGGAGACGTACAATTGCATGCGTTCTTTGCTTGATTCTATCGCCGCAGTTCCTCCGGTGTATTCGGTTAACTCCTGTACGAACGAAAGTCGATCGGGAAAGTATGTGAATCTCACATGTGTCCTGACCATTTTCATTTACTGTAACTTTGACCAATAAAATGTCCACTAAGAAGCACGACAGTAGTGAGTTTTGAATATTGATACTTTCAACGGTATCAGCAGGAGTCTTCAGTACAATGTACAATCTGGGATCGGATCAGATAGCCAGCATATAAAAGAAGACATTGCTTACAGCTAAAATCTCTGCCTCGAGGAGTTATCCACTGCTTCTTACCACTTCGTCTTCGTTAGACTGTGGATGTGACTAGAGAAAGGGCTAGGTTTCAAATCACCGCTGTCACCCAACTTTTCTATATCATGTCAGACGCTTCGTTCCTACTGCCTGTGTTTTCTAGTATTCAAAAATTGAATTCGAACTAAAATCTAACATTCCGTTTCCTTGTGGAATAAGACATAGTCGTCATCTTTATCCTGTCTTGAGTGGACTTAACGCATATTTGGCACATTTGTTCATCCATACAAATTGTCACATCCCGAGAAAATCCGAATTTTTGGGACCCACTGTGGATTGGTCTTTAGTGGTTTGTAAACGTTTCAGAGAATCACAATACTTTTCATTAGCACTTCGACTTTCTTTTGAACTGTATGTTACCGCCCCTGTGTAAAACAAAACAATATATTCCATATTCCTATTATAAAATGAAGAATTATCGGCACCAAAAAGAGACTAGTGACAAGGAAATGCATCGAAATCCAGTTTTTCTCGTCGTTAGTACGACTTTTGTCTGGAATAAGAGTCCCTTCAATTTTGCAGTTGAATAGACCATGCCCACCCACGATCAGCCACCTCCGATTCGAGTCACATGTGGAGCTCGGTGGATTTACACCACTGATCACTCCCAACAAAGATGACGTAGCTGCAGATTCTTCCCACTAAGGCCGACGTGAGTTCATTTTGGTCAAATTCCCGTTGATACTAACAGAACAGTTGTTAGTAGCCAAAATTCATGTAACCGCAATGGATTGGGAAACAAATCAGATGATAAAGTTTTGTGACTAGTTTGAGTGTCACAAACGTATTACAAAGTAGCGGTTAGTTATTTCGAGATACAAAATGTATCGTGGTGGTTTGTCTTGTTTCCATATTTATTTGCTGCCTGAATTCAATTGATTGCGAACTGTATGGAACATGGGATTCCACTGATGCATCATATAGTGACTTAATTTAGTATCCGCAAATCATAGAATTCTCCCATTTTTCGATTGTCATACCATACAATACTATTATCACCATCGACTACTTACCCCAAACTATATTTAGTATTTCCACTTTGGGACCATTACTGCACTCCACGAAATCTTTCGGTTATTCAACTAGAGGACCGGTACAGTTTTGTTCCGTCCCACCAACTCTAGTGAGAACTCAGTTCTGCCTATAAATCATCCCGCCGTATTAGTGAGAAACAAATAATATATGGATTACTCACACATGTCCCCACTCGGTGCACGCAGCACATTGATCCGACTCGTGTGAGTGACCACGCCTTTGGGCTTAAATACCACTGACAAGACTCATCTCTCATTTGTCGATCCACTTCAGCGATCGGCTGTCTTGTCACTCGAGTTTCTGTTGTCTCAAGCCTTGTGCTTTGTACCGAACCAATGTGGACTGCCAACACGACTTGGCTGTCCGCCAACTCTGGGTTGACACATTCCCTCACAGGTGCAACATACGAAGTTTTTTCAGGAAACATCCAAAACTCTTTATTTGTCAACAATTTGACCACATTTGTAATAAATAAATAACTCTCCCGTTCTTCAAACGGCAACAGGACCGAAAGGCACTAGAGGACGGAGCAACACTGAGCGTTTGAGAAGATAAAGAAAGCCGTGAGCTCAGCATTGATACTTGCTGATTATCAATCAGAGTTCCCTTTTTAAATGTCCAGTGTGACAGTAGTCAGCACATCCTGGGGGCAGTGCTTCTACAGGGCAGAAGGCCGATCGATTATCGAAGTCACAGTCTTTCCACATTCTAGAGAAACCAAGCTCGGATAGAAACGGAAATCCTCGCAGTGGATTTCGCCTTCGAATTCCTCAATACCTGTACGTATGGTAGTATGATGGTAGTTCTTACTAATCCCCATTCACAAACCACTCAACCATCACTACAAAATCGCTAAGTAGTAAACCAAGGCATCTGCAAAGATGTTATTCAGATTCCAAAGGACACGAATATGAACTGGTCTATCTTCGCGTAGCTCATATGTTCATCGGTGTTACACTATCTCGGGCTTGCGCTGAGAATGACAGCGGTGCATCCCTGGAGTTTGAACATGTCTCGATGATCGCTAGTAACTCAATAGGTGATGAAGATATCTTCAAAATAAGGGATGAAGCAGCGGACACCACTGTCTTCCAACAACTCATATTATTTGTTCCTAACGGATACCCCGGAAAAAAGGAAGATTTATCAAAGCAGCTGGCCATATTGGTAAAATAGTGAGAACTACTCTGTTTCGATCACAGGATGCTTTTCAAAGGAGACCGACTATTCATTCAGGAACAACTCAGAGGTGAGTTTTGCGAGGATTTATTTGTCACACAACAATGTAAACAGTACAGTTCATAGGGCAAACGAAGTTTCTACTGGTCTGGTATAAGCAGTCAGATAAAAGATTACGAATCACGATATGATCTATGCTGAACCCATGAGAATAAGCAAAGGAAAGGAAAATTGTTGCTTTGGGAATTACTTATCCATCCCTGGAAGATTTTGACCTCCCAGAAATTAAGGGAAGGAATTAGCAAGCAAGGATTCGGCTATGGTCGCTGCCTATTTTATATACATTAACCTATACAAATGAACTGTGATTTTTCGAAGGCAGAGGAGTCTTCATCCTAGAGCAAACAGGATGGAACAAGACACGCAGGATGACATAGAGGGTCGAGTTCCAACGGTCTTCTTCCAAAGATGTTTAGCAATAGTGTAATAGAGCTTGTTCAAGAGCTTCAACTTCTGTTCTCCAAGGTTTGAAACTCCAGGTATTGATTGTTGACCCCATCTTCAAGAAAAATTCGAGCTGAAACACCACCACTTAACGGGGTATAAGTCTTATCCTAATAGTTTCAAAGCTGCTAGAGTCTGTCATACTTCGCAGGTTGCAGCATACACCATAAGAGCAGATTCGTGAGGAAAACAAGCTTGAATTCCTTCCAGAAGTGGACACATCAGTCTAATCTTCACCACCCGACATCTGCTGTCATACCTTGGAGCGATTGATGATAGTTTTGTTCTTGATCGTTCACGAGGCCTTCTACTCCATCGGTAGGAATGAACTATCAAAATGTTTGTTGAAAACGGAGTATTTGATAAGTCCCAAAACAAGTGTACCATCATGAATCAGATCAGGTTCGGGCCTTCGGCAAGTTTTCTATTATTTCGGTAGTAACCAGTGGAGTTCGACAAGGTTTCCAACTTCTCCGTGAAGGAAATCGTACTGGATGTCTACTTTGGTTATCTTAACGAAGAAGTTGATCTCTTCCCAGAGAACACAACTTTCGGCTTTGAATACAGCCTCCGAATTCTTCAGTAGGGTCGATTTAGTGGTTCAGACTCCGAGATGGCTGCAAATCGTAACCGTCTCTGAAAATGTTCTCATGTGACCTTGTGTTTTCCACAGCCTTTGCATAGGGGGTCCCACTCACTGCCTTCTTGTGGCGGAGGCGTTAACACTCAAGTGAGAGGA
The DNA here is from genome assembly GCA_948099385.1 of Fasciola hepatica. Classification (NCBI taxonomy): domain Eukaryota; kingdom Metazoa; phylum Platyhelminthes; class Trematoda; order Plagiorchiida; family Fasciolidae; genus Fasciola; species Fasciola hepatica. The sequence goes on from CANUEZ040000094.1 coordinate 2,924,729, forward strand.
AGAGAGCAAATACCAGACGCTCTCCACCAGGTCGACTGAGTAATAGTCAGTTTAGGAGATATGGCTAAACCCTGATTCCAAACGAACATCGGGCAGTATATGAACTGAATGATCAGTCACCGCCTTCCAGAGGATTACCACTCCCTGATATCGTCCTACTGTTTTGTAGATTTGAAGTTCCTGTCAAAAGCTTATGGGCAGGGTTCCCTAAGTCAACTCGGTACTTCGGTTTGGGCAACCAGGCAGTATTCAGTCAACTTCATACAGAAAATCAACTCTACAGTGATGATCACAAGTTCTTTTGCTCAACTTTACTCACTCACTCAAGCAACACATGATATGACCGAAGAGCTGGCAGTCGGACAACACCAACTACCTTTGACCACACTACCCATTTTCACCCACTCTTTCTAATACAACAATATTATTAATGTTTCGTATACTTCTCAGGTTGCCGTCGATCAAGGGGCTGAGCATGTAAATGGAAATCCTCTTTTTGCTGTACGCCGTCTATCAAAACAATTAAACATACTACATGTGTCACTGAAGTTTTGCAGCTTCAGTGCATGCCCTCTAATGCAAATCAGCCATCAAGCAGTTCTAGAGTGCACCCTCCAGGCTCTAGCCATTGACGTCTTCTACTTGTTCGAGACTCGCATCCAGGACCCCACCATTGTAGTCCGTCTGAATTCACCCTCAGGATGTGCTTTCACTCTGCGCTAATCCAGAGATGTTGCGGTTTCGGCATCTGGCCATGCAGGTTTGGGATTCACTTTGAGTACTAGATCTGTGTCTGCTCTACGCAACTGGGTTCCAGTCAACAACAGATTTTGTGAAATTTCATAAGGGATTTGTTCAAAACCAACAAAGGCCTCGAAGACTACCGTTGTCTGTTTGTTGTCACTACTTATGCCTCTACTAACTGCCATTCGGATAAATTCAAATGTATATTCTACCAGCAACTTCGCCAACTTCTTCGAAAGGCATCTCATGAAGATATAGTGGTACTTGCTGGAGATCTGAACACTCAGATTGGCCACCTACTTCTAGACGGGTGAAAGCTTGGCACGGATAACGATAATCCACTGCTCCATCAATGCACAAAACATCGCCTTTTCTTGTCGAGACGAAATTCCAGTGTGTATTTCGTCGCACAGTAGCACGGGTCTGTCATCTTCCAACCAGTCTTGAACACAAATAGACCAAATAGCCAAAAGCTACCATCGAGGTGGCTCAGCCAAGTCATGTAGGTTGCATTGGATCACAAATCTAGAATCAGATCACACCCTCGCTTAGACCGACTTCATAGTACGGTTTTTCACTAATTCAAATATCATCGGTCAAAGGATATACACGAAGACCAACCTCGAAGGACTTCGGCCCGGGAGAGGTACCAGGATGAGCTTTCTGCCCAGCTAAGTGGCCACTCATGGGATTATCTGTCAGACCACTGGCAACACATCCATGAAGCTATAAAAGTAGCGAGTATCACTTCCTGTGGATTAGTCACACACCACAGGCAGCTACGAAACGGCTCTCATCGGGTTCTCTGGAATAGCTGGAATGCCGCCGGAATATCCCTGAGGGAAGCGGAAGCCACAGTGCTCGAGCCCAACCACGAAGAAATGTGATAAGACGCTTATGCACAGACCAAGAGAATTGATGGTCTGAACGCGAAGCCAAAATGGAACAAGCTGGAGCCACCGGCAATCCTCGGAGACTTTTCCAACTCACTTGATCTACTGGGACCAAGCAGCCTGGACTGAGCAAAGTGATCTGTGAGGCAAACAGCCAACCAATCGACCAGCTTTCCTGGCGCATGGAGCGATGGGCAGCTAACTTCGTGGAGCATTTTAACTGGCTTTCAGCACCAAACCCCACCCCTCTCAATAGTGAGTTTAAACCAATTCCTGTTACATGGACGGTCTGTACTGTCCCATAAACTGAAAATGTTGACCGAGCTCTCCACTTCCTGAAGGCCCCCGACCCGAAATAAATCCTTCCATCCCTCTTCTTAGACGATGTCGTCGTTCTCCGGGTTAGCTGCATCTGGTCCATAAAGAACTAACAGCGGTTCACCGTGGTGATTCTTCAATGAACTCTTCTCACAGGAGCATCCATTCACTATTCTGATGCACAAGTTACATTGTTGTGGATGTATATATATATATATATATATATATATATATATATATATATATGTATATATATATATATATATATATATATATATATATATATATATATACAGGAAATAGTATAGATGTGTGTGGACAACATTTCTTGGAAGCCCATGACCGGTTTCGTGTGAATAGTCGCTCATCGGATATACACATGTGGTAATCATTTGCCCATTATTTTTCGTACTTAAACACTCCCCTGGTATATTGCTCACTAAATGTGTCCGTGAGCGCAAGTAAGGCATTCGTTCTAAACTGGAGCTGAAATATATTTTTTTGCTGGAGTCATGTGACGCTTAGGAAGACAGGGCACTGAAAAGAGCTGGCTATAATATCATTGCAAGCCCTTAGTCACACGTTGAATTCCTGATCGCATTCATCCCGTTTAGTCCACACAGTGCTTACATAACAGTGATTACTTTTCCCACTCTCCAATTAGAACAATTGTGAAACTCCACCTTCGTGACAACCGATCCGTTTCAGTGTGACGGAGCTTTGATCTCCATATCCAGTATCTAGTGGGCGTTATACCATCTACTTCTGTCGTAAAAGGAAACATTTTTATCCCGGAAGCATGGTCTCAAGGTTGTTGCGCAGAAGGTACAGGCCTTCAGTGTGATCTGTGATTGCTGAACGTACGAGATACATGTAGATACCTTTACTCAGATTTGGCTTATATCGTTTGCTCATTCTAAAACACTGCTGCATGCCAAGATCAAATCCCACTGGGGGCCCATCGCATATAGATTGCAATGAATGAAAATCTCCAGAAATTCATAAGTAGTACACAGCTCGTAAAATGACCAAGGTAATCAACCTAAAGTAAGATGAATTACTTCTACTTTTCATGAATGGATTCCCAACAGTTCGTTGATCATGGACGCAGCGTACGTGATAGATCATCTCGTTTCATTGATTTCTATTAATGTTATGGTATTCCTCAGCGTTTCTCCCATTTTTAAAAAAATAATTTCCTTGAAATATTTACAAGCAAGTAGTTGACTGCCTTAAAACCGATCACGGACAATCATTGAGTGAATATGGAATTGATAACGACACACGGACTGAATGCATAGAGTTGAAGGAAGACACATGAATCTTATGTTGGCATTCCCGGTCTGGGTTGCACTGACCTCGGGCGGAGCTGCATGCTGCAGGGTACATCCTCATGTAGCAGATAGGGGCACAGCCACCAAACCCGTGGTTAGTCATGCGCAAAATGGGCTTAGGCGAACGAACAGCGGCAGTGCCTGAAAAGGTGTTGAGTCTTCGCTTGGCTAGTGTTTCCCTTTCAAAAATACCAAGCCAGCCAGTTGACAACACCGTGATGAGGCGCATTCTGTCCACCAGCAAATAGGGCAGTTGGCCACGCTGCGTTGTATGTCGCTCTTAGATGTACAAAGGCCAGAGGTGTATTCTATATATCGTGTTACCGAAACAGTACCGATACGAGAGATACACCGAACGGATATGAAAGCAACGGCTTAGCATAAAGCAAACCGCTAGCGCGTTCACTCGGCAAAAGACCGAAAGTGAAAGTGAGGTTGATGAAAACCTCGGAAAAGTCAGTCTAGTAAAAAAGGTGTGCAATCAAACAAAACAGTGAGGTCGATGTCTAACGTCAGAAATGATCGTGGAGAAAATAGATCTCAAATGATTTCCAGAAAACGGTTATTCTCCCAGAACGATCGAGGTCACTACAAATCCATTAGCTATGTCCTGGAAAAGTTCGGACTTGACCAATGCTGTGAGAATGGAAACCGCCTTGTGAATTTGGCCGATGCCAACAGGTTATTCATTTGCAACACTCGCTCTCAACACGCTGGAAGACATTTGTTAATCTGGTACTTAAATTTGGGTATCACAGTGCACCAAACAGATCATATTCTTGTTCGGTGCCATTGGGATTCATCAGTAGAGGACTGAAAAGTGTACCGCGGCACAATAACGGGAAATACTATTGGTACAGACCATATCCTCGTACATGCGCGCTTCGAAATTCATCTGTCTACACACCTCGAGTTCTCACCTCCGAGCCGAATCAATGTCGCATCCCGGGAAATACCAGGAAAGCGCAACGCTCTCTCGAACGCTATCGCAGCCAGCTGGCTATTATAGCTAGTTTTGCAAACGGATGGGTCCCTTGTGAAGGAACAACGGAAGGTGATCGAGTTGGTGGTCAAGGAGGTTGCTTGGAAGGAGCTAGAAGGAAATTGGAAAAGGTCTAAAAGTCTGTGTTTTAGCGACCACCTTGCAACTATCATCCAAAGCCCTGGTAGTCCAAGTAGTGGGAACTACTGAACGCCGAAGACCACAGCGAGAGGCCTCGCGCTGGACAATAGTCGATCGTAAGAGGCACTGGATAAAAGTAGCAGAGAAGATGGAGACCAACTCTCGTGCTGGTGAATTCGTCAAATTACTTCGACTCATTCGGGTGCTTCGAATGGGCGACGCATGCTTTAATTTGTCTTACGTAATGCAGCCGGCTTCTCAGCCGACCTTCCGTTCACACCTTTCAAAGTTCACTTAGGGAGGAGGTGTACCACGTCGATTGCGAACCACCAAGTGTGTCAAAAATCACTAGGTTCGTAAACAGTTGAAAAACAGGAAAGCTGCTGGAGAGGATAGCATACCACGAGAAGTTTATGAGACCTGTTTGCCATCACTGACAGACAGGCTCCACGCATTGTTCCGATCCACGTGAGAAGGCGAGACATTTCCAATGGACTGAAGTGTCTGTACTCTGTTACCCATTCCCAAGAAAGGAGAAAAGACAGTGTGCGAGAACTATCGGAGATCTGTTCTATTGACATCACTGACACTGCTGCTGAATCGCTTCTCCGTTGCCAGATAATCCCTCACTCGATCGAACCAAGAGGGTTTCCGCCATGTCAGAGGCTGTGCTGACCAGATGTTCACATTAATCCGAGTACTGGAACACAGCTACAGGATCCAGCAGCCAATGGTAGTAGGCTTTATTTTTTTCCTGCCTGTCTTTGATTCGGTTAATCGTGAATGCTTCTGCAGTATGTTACCATCTGACGGTATTATTGTCAAACTCTCAAGGATCCTGAGCGCTCACCATGCCTCCAATAGCACACACGTCTCAGTGTGTGGCAAAGAATCTTCTGCAATCATTTCCGGAGATATACAGGGTTGCCCTCTCTCAACAGTGATGTTCAAATATGCATTCGACTGGACAATGAACAAAGGTTTGACTGATTACAACGGTGTCCAATTAAGTCCATCGGTGCACATCTCGGGCCTGGAGTTTCAAAACGACCTTATCTAACAACACCGGAGGCCGATACTTGTACACAAGAAAGTGACAAAGGTCGAAAAGAAGCGAGCTTTATCCGCATGGCATTTAAAAGTGACAATTTACTCAATCGAACAAATGGAAATCCTAAATCAGCTCTAGGGCACATACATACAGAGGCGCAGTTAGGTTTGCTGAAGACGATAAAAGAGTTGTGTTTTCAAAATCATTCAAACAGTTTTGCCTATTCAAATGTCTGATTTGCAGCCGTGGTAACATATACAGGAGCAGGACGGATCGCCTTCTTTACTGTAACTGCGCAGGTTCCACATTTGCTTTCGACAACAATAAATGAAATACTTACATCTCACGTACTACCTTCTCTTCTGTGGTAGTCAGCGTTGATGAACCCCAGACAAGGATAATGAACGGAATACTCTCAGATGGTCACAACGGTTCACACAAACTTTGGTGAGATAAAATCACAGTCATATTCACAGAGTTCATCACACCGACCGACAAAAAGTGTTCTCGCTAAATATTCCCATAGTCTGAATTTAGAAAACGTAACTTGGAGAACACAGATTCGCATTTTCGGCACCTCTCTTCAGGCCAGTACAGTAAAGTACAGTACAAATGCAAAGTTTTAGCATTACTTAGAATTTTTCTCATGCTTCGTCATCTAATTCGGACTCGGTTATACAACTGGAATGACAAAAAGAGCATGATAGAATATTGGTAGTCATTTTAACTCATCAGACACTCTACATTTCCTGTTCTCATGAAATGGATTCAACGGATTCAGTGTTTTAAACCGTCAATGAAGCTACGGGTTGGTGTATGCTTCCCCATCCACTTGCTCGGGTGCATTCATTTCACATTAGAAAAGCTCTCTCACGTGAATCGTGCGATATGAATCGAGTACAAGTAGACTGAACTGAATATTTCACACAACTACATTTCACTTTGTCATCGGATAGAGGAACTTTGTACAAAACGTTCACCTTTGTCCTTCACTACTTGGTCTAAAAATAATTAAAAATAGATACGATGTACGATCATCTCGAACAAATGACTGATCATCGAAGAGTGTTCGGAATTATTCTGTTTGACTATTCTGCACTTATGAGAACTCAAACTTTGGAACTTCAAAATACAGATCTAATCTGTTGGAGGCAATCTTCACATAATCCGATTCAATTCAGAACTGAGGCGCACAGATCAGTCAAACCAGAAACGATCTACATTACAATTATTGTCATTTCATGTTCAGTTAGACTCGGTAGAATTTATGTGCTTTGGATTCCTTCAATGAATAATCATTACGATGGACTGACTAATAGCATTCGCAGTCATCGTCGTTGTGCAGGCAACACCAAGCCTCAAAACACGATTTGACGCATTCTCTGACCAACGTATTCACTATGTGAATGAAAAAGTGAGTGATTCGATCTATCAAAACATGTTTTAAATGATTAAGTTGGACTAATAAGGTTGATATTACTTATTTGTTGGTATTTATAACTGAACGATTTTTAATGCTTATTGTCTTTAACAGTCAGGTGCAAGTTGGAGAGCAGCCCGATCCACACGATTCAACAGTGTTGAACACATGAAACAACACTTAGGAGCCCTGGTTGAGACACCTGAACAACGGAAATCTCGACGACCAACCGTGAGATATCAAGTATCAGATAGCGATCTACCGGAGTCTTTTGATGCTCGCAAACAATGGCCCAATTGTGCTTCGATTTCGGAGATCCGTGATCAATCAGGTTATAGTTCTTGTTGGGTGAGTGTTACAGTAGAACGAAATTGCCGATAACCTGGTGACGACCATTTGTTAGAAAGGAAATTCCAACTACTGTCGGTACATTATTTTCCATTTATCTGATAAGCAACAAACCAAATTTACTTCTTTCCGCTGCTGGTGTCGCTATTTCACTTAGCTGTTTTTTCTCACAAGTGAACTATCAGCGTCATTTGGTCGGCATGATCCAATGAATGAAGTGCTTCCTAGATTTGTTTCCCACAGTGTGCTTTTAATTTTTCCTTCTTTGTAATATTTCCACCAAGCCTCCCGTTATCTTTCATTTTCGAGCTTTCGTGATGAAGACTAGTTTCCTTCCAGTTGAAAACGTGTCTGGTTTACCATTAACCAACTCTGCACTACAGTAGCTCTTATCAAATAAGCAACTTATTCTAGGTTGCGAATGGATCCTCTCGAATGGGCTGATACGTATTCTTCTCCTTTCCAAAATGAATATCTGCTGGAATTCATGGTATTTACTCCACACATAAATGCAAAACTCGTGAAAATATGGGAAGGAGGTTATCTTTTGTTAGGAACCTTGATGTAATTCTCGTCCTGATCGTATTTTCTGGCTACATTGGCAGACTTTCCAACTGTTGTAACTAAGTGAGTGTTTTCTCAAAACACAGTGCGAACACAGAATGTGGATACAGCCTGCATACGTCGATCGTTTCAACTCACTACTCAAAATCTTCTCAATGGGCACTGAACCGTGCAAACAACGGGAACGTGTGATGCTCTCTGCCTTTCTCTTCTACATATGAAGTGCACATATTTCTGGTGTGTGGACACGCGCGATATACACACACAAACACCGCAACATGCTTTTGGTGTCTGTGTCTGTGTGTGTGATTGTCGCACATGTTTGTTATGGGAACGGTCCACTCATCACGCTAATTCAGCTCAACCTTCGACAGGATTGAAACCTTGCCCGAGGTAAGCTTATCCAACACCCAGTTGTCAAAGGAAATGTCAATTAGGATATAATAAAACGTATGATGAAGATAAATTTTACGGTAAGTACATCTGCTGTTCATTCATCAAACTATCAGCAACTAGTAGGGTGTGGTGGTCTCCCTTGTGAATTCACACATCAACTGTGTGAATTACACTTCTCAATGTTAGGCATCGTGATCAGATTGATCTGACCCATATCAAATATGAATAATGATGCAAGTCACTGACAGTTGTTTCGAAATACAACTCCTATAAATGAAACACTAAACTGTGTAGGCAGTAACAGTGAAAGCACTCAGCATTTTTAAAAATATGATCAAGAAAGTGAAGAGGGAGGCAGGAAATTAAATGACACTTCATTCATATCACTAAAGTAAAACGTGACGTAACTGCTGAAATTGTGAAATAAGTTTCCAGGAACTGCAGATCGAGACGACTGAAGGTATTCTAAATCTGCGATCGAATACCAAGATGCACTCGATCACAGCCGAAAGGATTGAAGGTCAACAATCCGAAGAATTCAAGTTGCAACGGAGAACCCGAAAGAAATATTTTCCATCATCAACCCCACCTGACATGGAAGGCTCAGCAGATCATAACATAATCCGTTGATTTACCAATCGCTCAGATTCAGTCAGAGGTAAACCGGAACCACATATCTCAAGCACTCATTCCAATTCATGAATGGGATTCGCAGAGTGTAAACACTGATCTACTCATAATATGCATAGAGTTTTCTTTCTTCCTACACACGGATAATGAGAGTGTGTAGAATAATATTTTTTCTATAATGGTTTGTAGACGATGCAGTTGATCCATTTACGTTTAATTGCAACACCGCGAAGGGCAATAAAAAGTGAATTTGTTACGACAGAAATATAACAGAATGCAGTATTAAGAAGTGCAACGCTACTAATTCTCAGTGTTCTGCCTATGCTGTGAAAAGGAAACTTCTACCTGATCTGACCTATGGAGCAGTGCGAAAATGCTGAGAAGATAAACGCTGTCAGGGAAAACGGGAACCTATTGGGTCCTGTGTCCCGTAATCCGTACTGTAAACGTGAGTAGGACTGCACGGACGAATGTGCACTTAGTAGAAGCGTACGGGAGACGCGACTGCAAGCATGTTAGCAGAGACGTAAACAGCTAGGAAAGTAAGAACGCGAATCAGACTCACATGCTGGTGAACACACACGCAAAGCCAAGCGTACCATTGGATCAGATCACGCAAGGTCGTACGACATATGGAAACACGTGATTGGTCAATGCAGTCCAAGGTGAAGCGTAACTAGCTTCAACAATGTATGCATGTATCCATGTATGTGAAGTAAGCATTAATGGTCAGCAGTTCGTGTGCACGTGTATACGTGCGAGACTGTCTCACTGCTCATGTGGTTGCTAAGATGGAGTACAACAAGGGGTTTATGAGAAAACACAAATTCGCATCCCGGACTCAGGTACCAGACAGTCCCACTCACGTAATTGGTGCTTGAGAAGAATGCGCGAGGGATGCAGACATGTGGGCGGTTACTCGCGGGTTATCGAAAGCAATAAGGAAACCATTATATGCAACTGTAATTCTACTTTTGTTCAGTGCTACACTGTGGATGTCTCAGAGGCTCAACGAAAAGCTATTTGATCAACGAACTCCTTTTTGAATACTCATATTGTTACCAGTGTGGACGGAAATTTAACGGCAGAACAATCTGGAGTCTGCCTGATCGTTTTCGAGAAAACTGTCCTACATTGTTGGCTAGAAGTAACAACAATACTATTGACAAAGGCGATACGGACTCATGCAGGCGATACAGTTTGCTGGATAGCACTCGATAGATAGTTCAGTATCATCTACCTATCGTTTTTTAAATGATCGTGACAGAGGAATCCCTCTATGCGGTCTATACGATAGTAAGCAGGTTACATGGGCGTCGTCTTTTATCACAGAAATAGTTCGTTATAGAACGGAAACTCATCCGGACATGGTAAACGAGACGGTGAGACAAACACAGAAAACCGGTAAAATTGGTGTTGCTGTGATCGATCTATTCACGTCTCTCCGAATAAATTCTTGTGCTTGTATTTTGTCCGCAGTTTCTGGAGAATCGTCACTTGTCCGGATAGCAAAACTTTGTAATTTTAAGTGTGCTGGCCAGAAAGCTTTCATTCCATTGCTCTGACTTCATCTGATCGTTATCTAAGAGAACTTGCCATATCTAAACGCACAAATTCTTCTGTGAGTTCTCCCCATCACCCATTCTGTGAGACTCAGCTGCAGCGGAACTGATGCTTGAATTTGGAAACCACAGATCACATTCATGAACATCTGAGGATAAATTGAGAAAAGACAAATCCAATTTGATTTACTGGTTCCACCGGAATCTAAAATAAATTCATATTTCAAAAACTACATTTTGGATCCGAAAGAACTCGGCATTATGACTGAATCACTTCGGCTTTCACATCGAACAGTGACTATTTACAAAATGACAACTTTGGCTTTTGCATTTTCTTTCATAAAAAGCTAACGCAATGCGTGAGTGCATAGGGATAATTCACACTGATTTCTATTGGTTATGTTTCAGGAGCATCATCATATAATGTGCACAAAGACGAGAAGGATATCATGTACAAAATTATGAAAAACGGTCCAGTGGAAGCGACGTTTCTATTATTTGTAGACTTCATGTATTACAAAAGTGGAATCTATCACACCGTCAAAAAAGAATACTTTGGTCGGTTCGTATTCTCGGTTGGGGTGTTGAGAATGGCGTGAAATATTGGTTGGCCGCCAATTCATTTATTGAGCAGTGGGGTGAGAATGGATATTTTCGAATTCAACGCGGAAATAACGAATGTGGCATTGGAGCGGAGGTAATGGCGGGTATGCCACGTATATGAACAGTGGTCGTTGTTCAATAACGAATCACATCAAGGAGAAATGAAGATCGGTTAGTTGTCCCGATTGCCTTATCAAAACTGTTTAACTGGCAGATACATTTTTTCTCCTCCTCAGTCTCACCGTTGCGTCCTCTTTCAGCAATATTGCTCCAGTCCATATTCGTTGCCTTGTATATGCAATTAGATCTAATTGTCTGCTTATAAGTGTGCAAAACCACTGGTGCCCGTATGATCTACCGGTATTTTATCTCAAGACAAAACTTCGTTCCTGTCAATCATTGCCATTCCACTGGAATTGCGTAACTCAGCGATCAGGATATAACAGTAATTCCCACATTACCTCCCAGACCGTTCTCGACCTAACCAGTGTTATCATGAGGTTGAGTGAGAAAATAGGAAGTCGTTTCCGGTGTTCACAGAAACTAAGCGGCTCCCAACGTGTTCTCTCTTATCATTAGTAGAATCTGTTCAAAGTCTTCATCCAGCTATATAAAACCTGGTCGAGGTGCCACAAAACACTAATCGTTCGGAACCAAAAGAGCGCACTGATGAAACCATGTTGAATTAATTTTCTTATCCGCCTCTCTTGGAAAATGGTTCGGTAATACCACTTTGTTCAGTACCGGCCTCAGCTTTCACGAACAAGGCGAAATAAGAACTCAGTCTCGACAGTCTTCGAACATTTCTCAAATGCTGACTCTATTCCCATCGTGAAGAACATGAGTCTCTTTCCAACAGCCACCGTTCGAAAATACCCATAAAAAAGACGCTTCCGCACACGTTTTTCACAAAATCCCTCATTCAGTGCTGTCAGTATGGTATTCGTTTTCCCTTAAAATGGCAGAAATGTGAGTTTGGTAACTTGCTGAAATGCTCAATGCAATATATACCAATACAGTACAACCAGTTGCTAAACCCTAATTACAAAACAGGATATGTACAGTTTTGACGCGTTCATATAACTATCATTCTCAGTAGCCATTTGGGTGGCCCAACCTGTATGATCCTTTTCAAAGCGCACATTGCCACATTAGTGATCTTCAATATCTGACTGTATATCACCTAAGGGAAACATCTTCGGCTTAGTTCAGAAAGCTTAGCCGATCAATCTTCACTGGACCTATACAATCATCGTATTCTGCCCCATCGTTATGGTTACACACACACACTGATAGAATAACATTAGTCAGTCACTACCTGAACCATGTCAGGTCACAAGTGGAGAAAAGGCCGAAGATATCTGAACTGAATAATCCTGCACACAGTGCTAAAATTGGTCAGTGGGTAGATGAATCCTCGAGAGCAATAGCAAATCATGTATTTCATAGATGAATAATTGAGAAAACTGCAAACATCATAGAAGTTTTCATGAAGTTTCCTAGTCATTCGGTTTTTCAAAGGTGTCTGCGTCTTTGACAAAAGTTCTGTTCATTTTGGAGCAGTTCATGTGGTGATGATATGAATGACCTGAAGAAAGCGTGGCTTCGTGTAAGTGAGAATTGGTTGAGTGCTAAGACAATATGACCAAGATCTTCCCGATGAGGGTGCCGAATTAGAGACGTTCGTTTTGAATGAATGAACAGCAAGGACCTTAACGAAACGGCAAACTCGTTCTAATTCAATGCTCAAATATATCACGATGGTTCACAACCTGATTGATGATGATGATGGTGAAATAATCGGATCATCGGCACAGAAATGAGTCAAAGCGATTTGGGTATTGCTACTCATCCGATGCATCATGTGCTCAAACGTGACGAGAAGTGCCAGTTTGGATTGGAATCCGAATAGACCTCTAGTGATATTTGCATGAACGGAACGAGGTAATTGTAGTTATCAGCATGTTTAGACTTGAAGTATGCAACGAAGGACCGAACATTGAATGAATTTGGGGACAATAACCAAATATCGACAAACATTGACACTGTCAAGTCTGATGCATTCAAATATTCACTTAAATCTTTAGTCGGTAGGGGCCAGTTGGGTTCACTTACCCAACCTAATAAGGTAAATAATACAGAATGTGTTTGAAAGAATGTATGAGAAGGTTGTGTTAGTTGTTTGGACTTTGTTCAAGATGTTCAAAGGAAACACGAATGAGATTGAGAAAGCTGTTTTGAAACCGGAGAAACTTCTGATCGGGGAGCATACATGACCAATTTTGGAGTTGTCGAACATAACCGCATCGTTTTCTTTTTAAAAGTATTTCTTAGTCCTTCTTAATAAGGAGGAGATCTTCTGCACGCTATTCCAGTGCTCGAAACCACGTGAACACGTTAACCAAAGCGATATTCGTCAAGGCCCGTGAAAACGAGGAGACGATTTGGGAAGATAGTGGGTAATGTGTATTTGAGAGCGTGCGTGAGCAAGAGAGCACAACAGCAACGAGCAAAATGTATCCGCACTTGACAGTTACCGTTCAGTTAAACATTAATGTGTGGTAAAAGAACAAACGAAGGAGAATATTGCTAAAACAGTGCTAGTCCGGAATGTTTCAAAACCGTTCGCAAATTGGAGTTGATTATGAGAACAAATGCAGAGCTTTGGTGGTGAGGAGCAAATCGATACACTCAAATAATAACGTCCCATGAACAGTGGTCATTCATGCAGTCCGTTTTGGAATACACACACTGTTTGAACGTGCATGCTACATTGTCCCTTCTCCCATGTACAAACTGACCACGATCAATTTCCGTTCCTTTGCATGGATAGTGATTGAGTTGGCTTTCACTTGAATACTTCCGCTCACTGCACAATGATATATGATACGATAGAGTAGCATCATATACCGAATCAACTCTCACACTTAGTTTATTCGGAAATGGTTATTCATTCACTATCGGTAACTAAATATGCGTTGCAATGGCACGGGTTTATCGTAACCCGAATTCGCATTTTCCAAAAGGACACTTAAAAATTCAACTGTTTTACTCTTCACAGGACTCACATCAGAGAAGAGGTTTTCCCTCGACTGGCATAACGGTAGTCAATGCCGAAGTACATCGATGAGTAGAATGAGATATGGAGGTGTGAAAGTTGGTAACTTCGGACAGGGCAGACTCACACAATTCTAAAATGTTTTGAATCATCTTACACTGCCCATATCTCACGGCTTGAGGACAGCATCATCTTCTTGGTCACCAAATCTTGACTGATCTGATTTCATATACCCAATTCACCGAAGCCAGTCTCATGTACTCTGTGGACAATATCTCGTCCAGATTTGAATATCTCAGTTACCCTGTACTTGGTCAGACCTACCTGTCAGGTCGCTTACTGCTATGTGACCATTGACTCTAAACAATGCGTCTTGGAACCATAGATGAGAGCTTAATTTGAAGGGAAAACCAATGACTAAAGGATCATCCTGTCATATATCCACAGTCAAAGGCGGCAGATGTGGCTTGCCCTGACTAGCCGACAAGCACACTCACTGTGAGTCATGTGACGACCAAAATCGAGTTCAAGACTAGAGCTAACGGAATCACGAGCGATAGGATAGTGGCTCGGTAACCAGAGAAAGGATACTTGTCAAGTGGTATTTGGCTGTCTGACCAGCCACTTTGAACAGAGAAGGTCCATAAAACCAGACCGACCTATTAGTATTGTGCAATAGTTGGTTGCAATCACCCAGCATTCTATATGAACATCATATTATGCATCAATAAACTGAAATGGTTCCGATATAGAGTAGTCCTCTTCTTAGAATTCATGGTTCAGTGCATGAGAACTTCGCTTTCCAAAGCTTCACAAATCCATTTTCTCTCACAGATGATTTCTACTCGAGTTCAATAACTAATTCATGCTGCTGTGAAATTGAAACACTAATCAATAGCTTCCACGAAATACTTTTATCTCATTTGAGAACAACAAAGGCATACATTGTTGCGTAAAGACTTCTTCTCTTTCATCAGGTTTATCTTCTCGAGCTTCAACAATTTCGACTCAAATTTAGACATCCAAAATCAAGGAAAGTTGTTGTACATAACTTCCTCGTCCGCAAGCATAACATAATTTTCGGCTTGTGAGCAATCCTGTTCATTTGATTGGATCGAGAACACACAGGTCATCAATTCAAGTTTATGTGAATTTTAGTGCACTAAAAGCTATAGGATGCTCGTTTTTGACGTTGGTCTTGCAATGTGCTAGAATCGTGCATATTATTCAGGATGAAATCAATTTTCCTGAGTCGAAATTCAAATTCGCAAATGATACCAATATAGTGATGAGACAAGACGTGTGCACTCTAAGTTTCATAATCCCACACGAGTGCTTCCTCGCGAAAAATTGGATGCACTGTGGGCTTTTCGTTCCCTGTATATCTGTTATTGCTGATGCAGGAATTTACGCACTTCAAGCAAGTGCAGTGTGCTCGAATATCCCACAAATGCTCTGATAATTTGAAGCGTACTACTTGAATTCATGGTAATAGGTTATTATTTCCCAAAAAACCACGGAAGATGTGAACGTGTGGGGCTGACAAGCCACAAAAGTCGATTAGTGGAAAATTGAATTCCGGTTTTTCTACGTAAACTCCCAAATTGCTTACCTGTACTTTTGACCTTTGCCATTCCGTTTATATTCGGAAACGTCACCTTTGGAAACTTGTGTTGTTAGTTGCTTTGTTCCCATCTTTTTCTGTGTTTTAGGCTTAGTCTTCTGAATCATCATGGGAATAAACTGGCTCATGTGGTCACTCGAAAAACTTGGTTTCATGGATTCGTAGGATTAAGAACGAGTTAATTAATTTTCAATTTCTCCTTTGTTCATTGATAAGCTTAATGTATCGAAATGGTACTGAACATGAAGACTAGTAAAATTATAAAGAAAAAACACGGTAGTGAGGAGAATTCGGCAACCATAAATCGAAAAATTCTATATAAGGAGGCACAACTAATGAGAAATTGCCTAAAATGTAAAATAAACAATAATCGACAATGTAATTTTTTAAATTTGAACTGCACAACATACGATAAAATACAAAGAAAAATATACACGTGACCGTTCGGGTGTTTGGGTGCTATTGTACCAGATTGGTCACCTGCAAGCGATGTGCTTCAAATCGATCCCCGATAGGGGCAACTATTGTAGCACGAGTGGTCTTCGGTTTTTTTTATTAACACAAGCACAAAAACGAACAAGCGAAAAGTGGAAAACAAGAATGCCAGTGAATAAATGAAACTTTGATGTGTTGCAGGTGATATCACTAAACTCCGGCTAACGGAGAGGATTTCGGGGGTCAGATAAATTGATCACCTTGAAGGATTAACAGTCCCAGTCCACTCGATTAGCTCACAGAATTCTAAGATGTTGCATGTGCACCGATCAAATAGAACGTGGGAAATTCCATTTGTGCGACACGTGTTCCGCACAGCGGTTCAGATTCGGTGTGCCAGTGAATAGCCCCACTGCTATATTATACGCCCGTACTGTTCTAAACCCGGCTCGTCTATCAGGCTTTGTCGCGAATCAAGACAAACAAGTTAAATTTTGATCAACTGGATCTCCGACATCTTGATGAACAAATCTTGCTCAGTTCCGAATTCAGTCAGGCTATTCTTGAGTCACTAAAAATACAGAGCATGTGACCACATGTGAATCAGTGGACGAAGTTGGGTGCGGCTGGAAAGCTGGGAATAATGACAAGTTCATGAATGATGAAGGAAAAACAATGAATATTGAAAGGCCGAATTGATCGTCAAGTCAGATTTCGTGAATGGAGTTGACGAGACCCACCTAATCGATAGTTTGGGATTTCGATCAGCGCGATTTTGTGCCCGAAATTCGATCCTATTAAAGTTCTGTATTAGAACCATACGTTTTCTTCTATGTGATTTATATGACCAGGTTACGTTGACATATGGCGACAGAATCTGAAATGATGGCAGTAAGTACCTACACTGATCTATGAAGTGGACTGGGACTGTTAATCCTTCAAGGTGATCAATTTATCTGACCCCCGAAATCCTCTCCGTTAGCCGGAGTTTAGTGATATCACCTGCAACACATCAAAGTTTCATTTATTCACTGGCATTCTTGTTTTCCACTTTTCGCTTGTTCGTTTTTGTGCTTGTGTTAATAAAAAAAACCGAAGACCACTCGTGCTACAATAGTTGCCCCTATCGGGGATCGATTTGAAGCACATCGCTTGCAGGTGACCAATCTGGTACAATAGCACCCAAACACCCGAACGGTCACGTGTATATTTTTCTTTGTATTTTATCGTATGTTGTGCAGTTCAAATTTAAAAAATTACATTGTCGATTATTGTTTATTTTACATTTTAGGCAATTTCTCATTAGTTGTGCCTCCTTATATAGAATTTTTCGATTTATGGTTGCCGAATTCTCCTCACTACCGTGTTTTTTCTTTATGATTTTACTAGTCTTCATGTTCAGTACCATTTCGATACATTAAGCTTATCAATGAACAAAGGAGAAATTGAAAATTAATTAACTCGTTCTTAATCCTACGAATCCATGAAACCAAGTTTTTCGAGTGACCACATGAGCCAGTTTATTCCCATGATGATTCAGAAGACTAAGCCTAAAACACAGAAAAAGATGGGAACAAAGCAACTAACAACACAAGTTTCCAAAGGTGACGTTTCCGAATATAAACGGAATGGCAAAGGTCAAAAGTACAGGTAAGCAATTTGGGAGTTTACGTAGAAAAACCGGAATTCAATTTTCCACTAATCGACTTTTGTGGCTTGTCAGCCCCACACGTTCACATCTTCCGTGGTTTTTTGGGAAATAATAACCTATTACCATGAATTCAAGTAGTACGCTTCAAATTATCAGAGCATTTGTGGGATATTCGAGCACACTGCACTTGCTTGAAGTGCGTAAATTCCTGCATCAGCAATAACAGATATACAGGGAACGAAAAGCCCACAGTGCATCCAATTTTTCGCGAGGAAGCACTCGTGTGGGATTATGAAACTTAGAGTGCACACGTCTTGTCTCATCACTATATTGGTATCATTTGCGAATTTGAATTTCGACTCAGGAAAATTGATTTCATCCTGAATAATATGCACGATTCTAGCACATTGCAAGACCAACGTCAAAAACGAGCATCCTATAGCTTTTAGTGCACTAAAATTCACATAAACTTGAATTGATGACCTGTGTGTTCTCGATCCAATCAAATGAACAGGATTGCTCACAAGCCGAAAATTATGTTATGCTTGCGGACGAGGAAGTTATGTACAACAACTTTCCTTGATTTTGGATGTCTAAATTTGAGTCGAAATTGTTGAAGCTCGAGAAGATAAACCTGATGAAAGAGAAGAAGTCTTTACGCAACAATGTATGCCTTTGTTGTTCTCAAATGAGATAAAAGTATTTCGTGGAAGCTATTGATTAGTGTTTCAATTTCACAGCAGCATGAATTAGTTATTGAACTCGAGTAGAAATCATCTGTGAGAGAAAATGGATTTGTGAAGCTTTGGAAAGCGAAGTTCTCATGCACTGAACCATGAATTCTAAGAAGAGGACTACTCTATATCGGAACCATTTCAGTTTATTGATGCATAATATGATGTTCATATAGAATGCTGGGTGATTGCAACCAACTATTGCACAATACTAATAGGTCGGTCTGGTTTTATGGACCTTCTCTGTTCAAAGTGGCTGGTCAGACAGCCAAATACCACTTGACAAGTATCCTTTCTCTGGTTACCGAGCCACTATCCTATCGCTCGTGATTCCGTTAGCTCTAGTCTTGAACTCGATTTTGGTCGTCACATGACTCACAGTGAGTGTGCTTGTCGGCTAGTCAGGGCAAGCCACATCTGCCGCCTTTGACTGTGGATATATGACAGGATGATCCTTTAGTCATTGGTTTTCCCTTCAAATTAAGCTCTCATCTATGGTTCCAAGACGCATTGTTTAGAGTCAATGGTCACATAGCAGTAAGCGACCTGACAGGTAGGTCTGACCAAGTACAGGGTAACTGAGATATTCAAATCTGGACGAGATATTGTCCACAGAGTACATGAGACTGGCTTCGGTGAATTGGGTATATGAAATCAGATCAGTCAAGATTTGGTGACCAAGAAGATGATGCTGTCCTCAAGCCGTGAGATATGGGCAGTGTAAGATGATTCAAAACATTTTAGAATTGTGTGAGTCTGCCCTGTCCGAAGTTACCAACTTTCACACCTCCATATCTCATTCTACTCATCGATGTACTTCGGCATTGACTACCGTTATGCCAGTCGAGGGAAAACCTCTTCTCTGATGTGAGTCCTGTGAAGAGTAAAACAGTTGAATTTTTAAGTGTCCTTTTGGAAAATGCGAATTCGGGTTACGATAAACCCGTGCCATTGCAACGCATATTTAGTTACCGATAGTGAATGAATAACCATTTCCGAATAAACTAAGTGTGAGAGTTGATTCGGTATATGATGCTACTCTATCGTATCATATATCATTGTGCAGTGAGCGGAAGTATTCAAGTGAAAGCCAACTCAATCACTATCCATGCAAAGGAACGGAAATTGATCGTGGTCAGTTTGTACATGGGAGAAGGGACAATGTAGCATGCACGTTCAAACAGTGTGTGTATTCCAAAACGGACTGCATGAATGACCACTGTTCATGGGACGTTATTATTTGAGTGTATCGATTTGCTCCTCACCACCAAAGCTCTGCATTTGTTCTCATAATCAACTCCAATTTGCGAACGGTTTTGAAACATTCCGGACTAGCACTGTTTTAGCAATATTCTCCTTCGTTTGTTCTTTTACCACACATTAATGTTTAACTGAACGGTAACTGTCAAGTGCGGATACATTTTGCTCGTTGCTGTTGTGCTCTCTTGCTCACGCACGCTCTCAAATACACATTACCCACTATCTTCCCAAATCGTCTCCTCGTTTTCACGGGCCTTGACGAATATCGCTTTGGTTAACGTGTTCACGTGGTTTCGAGCACTGGAATAGCGTGCAGAAGATCTCCTCCTTATTAAGAAGGACTAAGAAATACTTTTAAAAAGAAAACGATGCGGTTATGTTCGACAACTCCAAAATTGGTCATGTATGCTCCCCGATCAGAAGTTTCTCCGGTTTCAAAACAGCTTTCTCAATCTCATTCGTGTTTCCTTTGAACATCTTGAACAAAGTCCAAACAACTAACACAACCTTCTCATACATTCTTTCAAACACATTCTGTATTATTTACCTTATTAGGTTGGGTAAGTGAACCCAACTGGCCCCTACCGACTAAAGATTTAAGTGAATATTTGAATGCATCAGACTTGACAGTGTCAATGTTTGTCGATATTTGGTTATTGTCCCCAAATTCATTCAATGTTCGGTCCTTCGTTGCATACTTCAAGTCTAAACATGCTGATAACTACAATTACCTCGTTCCGTTCATGCAAATATCACTAGAGGTCTATTCGGATTCCAATCCAAACTGGCACTTCTCGTCACGTTTGAGCACATGATGCATCGGATGAGTAGCAATACCCAAATCGCTTTGACTCATTTCTGTGCCGATGATCCGATTATTTCACCATCATCATCATCAATCAGGTTGTGAACCATCGTGATATATTTGAGCATTGAATTAGAACGAGTTTGCCGTTTCGTTAAGGTCCTTGCTGTTCATTCATTCAAAACGAACGTCTCTAATTCGGCACCCTCATCGGGAAGATCTTGGTCATATTGTCTTAGCACTCAACCAATTCTCACTTACACGAAGCCACACTTTCTTCAGGTCATTCATATCATCACCACATGAACTGCTCCAAAATGAACAGAACTTTTGTCAAAGACGCAGACACCTTTGAAAAACCGAATGACTAGGAAACTTCATGAAAACTTCTATGATGTTTGCAGTTTTCTCAATTATTCATCTATGAAATACATGATTTGCTATTGCTCTCGAGGATTCATCTACCCACTGACCAATTTTAGCACTGTGTGCAGGATTATTCAGTTCAGATATCTTCGGCCTTTTCTCCACTTGTGACCTGACATGGTTCAGGTAGTGACTGACTAATGTTATTCTATCAGTGTGTGTGTGTAACCATAACGATGGGGCAGAATACGATGATTGTATAGGTCCAGTGAAGATTGATCGGCTAAGCTTTCTGAACTAAGCCGAAGATGTTTCCCTTAGGTGATATACAGTCAGATATTGAAGATCACTAATGTGGCAATGTGCGCTTTGAAAAGGATCATACAGGTTGGGCCACCCAAATGGCTACTGAGAATGATAGTTATATGAACGCGTCAAAACTGTACATATCCTGTTTTGTAATTAGGGTTTAGCAACTGGTTGTACTGTATTGGTATATATTGCATTGAGCATTTCAGCAAGTTACCAAACTCACATTTCTGCCATTTTAAGGGAAAACGAATACCATACTGACAGCACTGAATGAGGGATTTTGTGAAAAACGTGTGCGGAAGCGTCTTTTTTATGGGTATTTTTGAACGGTGGCTGTTGGAAAGAGACTCATGTTCTTCACGATGGGAATAGAGTCAGCATTTGAGAAATGTTCGAAGACTGTCGAGACTGAGTTCTTATTTCGCCTTGTTCGTGAAAGCTGAGGCCGGTACTGAACAAAGTGGTATTACCGAACCATTTTCCAAGAGAGGCGGATAAGAAAATTAATTCAACATGGTTTCATCAGTGCGCTCTTTTGGTTCCGAACGATTAGTGTTTTGTGGCACCTCGACCAGGTTTTATATAGCTGGATGAAGACTTTGAACAGATTCTACTAATGATAAGAGAGAACACGTTGGGAGCCGCTTAGTTTCTGTGAACACCGGAAACGACTTCCTATTTTCTCACTCAACCTCATGATAACACTGGTTAGGTCGAGAACGGTCTGGGAGGTAATGTGGGAATTACTGTTATATCCTGATCGCTGAGTTACGCAATTCCAGTGGAATGGCAATGATTGACAGGAACGAAGTTTTGTCTTGAGATAAAATACCGGTAGATCATACGGGCACCAGTGGTTTTGCACACTTATAAGCAGACAATTAGATCTAATTGCATATACAAGGCAACGAATATGGACTGGAGCAATATTGCTGAAAGAGGACGCAACGGTGAGACTGAGGAGGAGAAAAAATGTATCTGCCAGTTAAACAGTTTTGATAAGGCAATCGGGACAACTAACCGATCTTCATTTCTCCTTGATGTGATTCGTTATTGAACAACGACCACTGTTCATATACGTGGCATACCCGCCATTACCTCCGCTCCAATGCCACATTCGTTATTTCCGCGTTGAATTCGAAAATATCCATTCTCACCCCACTGCTCAATAAATGAATTGGCGGCCAACCAATATTTCACGCCATTCTCAACACCCCAACCGAGAATACGAACCGACCAAAGTATTCTTTTTTGACGGTGTGATAGATTCCACTTTTGTAATACATGAAGTCTACAAATAATAGAAACGTCGCTTCCACTGGACCGTTTTTCATAATTTTGTACATGATATCCTTCTCGTCTTTGTGCACATTATATGATGATGCTCCTGAAACATAACCAATAGAAATCAGTGTGAATTATCCCTATGCACTCACGCATTGCGTTAGCTTTTTATGAAAGAAAATGCAAAAGCCAAAGTTGTCATTTTGTAAATAGTCACTGTTCGATGTGAAAGCCGAAGTGATTCAGTCATAATGCCGAGTTCTTTCGGATCCAAAATGTAGTTTTTGAAATATGAATTTATTTTAGATTCCGGTGGAACCAGTAAATCAAATTGGATTTGTCTTTTCTCAATTTATCCTCAGATGTTCATGAATGTGATCTGTGGTTTCCAAATTCAAGCATCAGTTCCGCTGCAGCTGAGTCTCACAGAATGGGTGATGGGGAGAACTCACAGAAGAATTTGTGCGTTTAGATATGGCAAGTTCTCTTAGATAACGATCAGATGAAGTCAGAGCAATGGAATGAAAGCTTTCTGGCCAGCACACTTAAAATTACAAAGTTTTGCTATCCGGACAAGTGACGATTCTCCAGAAACTGCGGACAAAATACAAGCACAAGAATTTATTCGGAGAGACGTGAATAGATCGATCACAGCAACACCAATTTTACCGGTTTTCTGTGTTTGTCTCACCGTCTCGTTTACCATGTCCGGATGAGTTTCCGTTCTATAACGAACTATTTCTGTGATAAAAGACGACGCCCATGTAACCTGCTTACTATCGTATAGACCGCATAGAGGGATTCCTCTGTCACGATCATTTAAAAAACGATAGGTAGATGATACTGAACTATCTATCGAGTGCTATCCAGCAAACTGTATCGCCTGCATGAGTCCGTATCGCCTTTGTCAATAGTATTGTTGTTACTTCTAGCCAACAATGTAGGACAGTTTTCTCGAAAACGATCAGGCAGACTCCAGATTGTTCTGCCGTTAAATTTCCGTCCACACTGGTAACAATATGAGTATTCAAAAAGGAGTTCGTTGATCAAATAGCTTTTCGTTGAGCCTCTGAGACATCCACAGTGTAGCACTGAACAAAAGTAGAATTACAGTTGCATATAATGGTTTCCTTATTGCTTTCGATAACCCGCGAGTAACCGCCCACATGTCTGCATCCCTCGCGCATTCTTCTCAAGCACCAATTACGTGAGTGGGACTGTCTGGTACCTGAGTCCGGGATGCGAATTTGTGTTTTCTCATAAACCCCTTGTTGTACTCCATCTTAGCAACCACATGAGCAGTGAGACAGTCTCGCACGTATACACGTGCACACGAACTGCTGACCATTAATGCTTACTTCACATACATGGATACATGCATACATTGTTGAAGCTAGTTACGCTTCACCTTGGACTGCATTGACCAATCACGTGTTTCCATATGTCGTACGACCTTGCGTGATCTGATCCAATGGTACGCTTGGCTTTGCGTGTGTGTTCACCAGCATGTGAGTCTGATTCGCGTTCTTACTTTCCTAGCTGTTTACGTCTCTGCTAACATGCTTGCAGTCGCGTCTCCCGTACGCTTCTACTAAGTGCACATTCGTCCGTGCAGTCCTACTCACGTTTACAGTACGGATTACGGGACACAGGACCCAATAGGTTCCCGTTTTCCCTGACAGCGTTTATCTTCTAAGCATTTTCCCACTGCTCTATAGGTCAGATCAGGTAGCAGTTTCCTTTTCACAGCATAGGCAGAACACTGAGAATTAGTAGCGTTGCACTTCTTAATACTGCATTCTGTTATATTTCTGTCGTAACAAATTCATTTTTTATTGCCCTTCGCGGTGTTGCAATTAAACGTAAGTGGATCGACTGCATCGTCTACAAGCCATTATAGAAAAAATATTATTCTGTACACTCTCATAATCCGTGTGTAGGAAGAAAGAAAACTCTATGCATATTATGAGTAGATCAGTGTTTACACTCTGCGAATCCCATTCATGAATTGGAATGAGTGCTTGAGATATGTGGTTCCGGTTTACCTCTGACTGAATCTGAGCGATTGGTAAATCAACGGATTATGTTATGATCTGCTGAGCCTTCCATGTCAGGTGGGGTTGATGATGGAAAATATTTCTTTCGGGTTCTCCGTTGAAACTTGAATTCTTCGGATTGTTGACCTTCAATCCTTTCGGCTGTGATCGAGTGCATCTTGGTATTCGATCGCAGATTCAGAATACCTTCAATCCTCTCGATCTGCAGTTCCTGGAAACTTATTTCACAATTTCAGCAGTTACGTCATGTTTTATTTTAGTGATATGAATGAAGTGTCATTTAATTTCCTGCCTTCCTCTTCACTTTCTTGATCAGTTTTTTTAGTGTTTCATTTATATGAGTTGTATTTCGAAACAACGGTTCTTTTACTGTCTCAGTGACTTGCATCATTAATCATATTTGATATGGGTCAGATCAATCTGATCACGATGCCTAACATTGAGAAGTGTAATTCACACAGTTGATGTGTGAAGTCACAAGGGAGACCACCACACCCCACTAGTTGCTGATAGTTTGATATACGAAGAGCAGATGGACTTACCGTAAAATGTATCTTCATCATACGTTTTATTATATCCTACTTGACATTTCCTTTGACAACTGGGTGATGGATAAGCTTTCCTCGGGCAAGGTTTCAATTCTGTCGAAGGTATATAATGATCACATTTGGGGAACGGATAGGGTGCGCATCCAGTGGGCTCCTCAAATGAACCACCATTCACAATGCCATTGCTTTTCCAATAATCCCAAGCTACTGACGGATAGCCACCATCGCATCAGTAGACACAAACATCGCAACAACTGACAAGATCTCTTGCGCTCAAATGTGGTTTCATCTGACCATTAGAATGAATGCATACCCGATCGCTTATTGCCCCAACCGCACCGAAAGCCTGTAAACATCGAGAGGAGTCGAGTTTTTCTAACCAGTCAATTGATAAATCTGTAAGATTCCTTTGTCTTGAACAATATATATATTACAAGGAAACGATCTTTGTATCGGACGTTATGACCTGTCATAAATTGCTGATTGTCACATAACGCACACACACAGACCTTCATCACTGAGAACCAAGGAAGTGCAAAACATAGCTATTCGATACCGTTTTCTGTTAACCATTACCAGATTCTGTGCAGGTTCACCAAGTATCGGATTACCGATACAAACTATTCATACATCCAGTAGTTTTGCGGTTTTCAGTGGCTGAATTTGAAAGAATTTTCCAATAATTTTCCATGTTGGCCTTCAAGTTAGTGTTCAGTGTGGACAGATTTTGGATACGCCATATGGAGTTCGAACTTCTCCACTTACTACTCACTTACTACTCAACAGCTTGTTAGTAGCAAAACTAAGGAAATAGCACAAAGTGAGTAATTAAGCCAAGTCGGTTGGAAGTGTACCCAGAAATTGTATAATGGAGAGCAGATTAGCAGACTCATCCTGTATTCAATGTCGAAATAGGGCTTTAGGACACACACTAATCCTGAACGTCGAGCTCATAGGTGACATATTCCTCCTAAGTGTAAGGGATAGTAATGAATATGAAGTGTGATAAGGTCAGTGGTCCGGACAGGTTATCGCCAAGTGTGCAAAATGGATCTACTGTCAGTTCATTGTCAGCGTTACCACATGTGTACAGTCATTCTTTTCGTGAAAATATCCTGGATTGTACTATGGCGGAATACACGACTCGAGTGTATGTCCACTGCTTGGGAGATATATTGTGCATTCTAATACTCTGGACATGTGAGTACAAATGTCCTCTGAAATGAGAAAACCTGGCCTAATCAGCTTGGTTATCGTCACTTGAGCATGCCACTGAATGGTATTATATGCCACTCACTGTTTATTTCTCGTCTTATAGTATTTGTGAAACAGCTTGAATTTTTTGGAACTGCTATAATGCATTCAATTGTACTCCTCCATCCAAAACTTACATTGTCAAATTATTTGCACATTTTGCTGACCTTTCACTTGGTTCCCCTCAAGGCATTTCTCATCATGCCTAGAAGGAACGTGACGAGGCATACGTGGTCCACAGAGTCCATTTAATTCCACTGGTTGTTTACGCAAGTATCACCATCTGCAGACAGATTGCATTTGGGCATTGAATTCATCCACAGTTTCTGAACTGGGTTCGTAGACATTTTTCTGGACATGGCCACACAACAGAAAACCTAAGGAAGAGGTGTGTGGAGACCTAGACGGTCATTGTATTGATAATGGTGTCAACCTGCAGAATAATCCGTATGTCTACTTTGAGCTGAATTCGCGTGATGAGTGGAGCGTTCCCACAACAAACATGTGCGACAATCACACACACAGACACCAAAAACATGTTGCGGTGTTTGTGTGTGTATATGACGTGTGTCCACACACCAGAAATATGTGCACTTCATATGCAGAAGAGAAAGGCAGAGAGCATCACACGTTCCCGTTGTTTGCACGGTTCAGTGCCCATTGAGAAGATTTTGAGTAGTGAGTTGAAACGATCGACGTATGCAGGCTGTATCCACATTCCGTGTTCGCACTGTGTTTTGAGAAAACACTCACTTAGTTACAACAGTTGGAAAGTCTGCCAATGTAGCCAGAAAATACGATCAGGACGAGAATTACATCAAGGTTCCTAACAAAAGATAACCTCCTTCCCATATTTTCACGAGTTTTGCATTTATGTGTGGAGTAAATACCATGAATTCCAGCAGATATTCATTTTGGAAAGGAGAAGAATACGTATCAGCCCATTCGAGAGGATCCATTCGCAACCTAGAATAAGTTGCTTATTTGATAAGAGCTACTGTAGTGCAGAGTTGGTTAATGGTAAACCAGATACGTGTTCAACTGGAAGGAAACTAGTCTTCATCACGAAAGCTCAAAAATGGACGATAACGGGAGGTTTGGTGGAAATATTATCAAAAAGGAAAAAGCAAAAGCACACTGTGGGAAACAAATCTAGGAAGCACTTCATTCATTGGATCATGCCGACCAAATGACGCTGATAGTTCACTTGTGAGAAAAAATAGCTAAGTAAAATAGCGACACCAGCAGCGGAAAGAAGAAAATTTGGTTTGTTGCTTATCAGATAAATGGAAAATAATGTACCGACAGTAGTTGGAATTTCCTTTCTAACAAATGGTCGTTACCAGCTTATCAGCAAACTCGTTCTACTGTAACACTCACCCACGAAGCAGCACAACCTGATTGATCACGGATCTCCGAAATCGAAGAACAATTGGGCCATTGTTTGCGAGCATCAAAAGACTCCGGTAGATCTCTATCTGATACTTGATATCTCACGGTTGGTCGTCGAGATTTCCGTTGTTCGGGTGTTTCGACCAGGGCTCCCAAGTGTTGTTTCATGTGTTCAACACTGTTGAATCGTGTGGACCGGGCTGCTCTCCAACTCGCACCTGACTGTTAAAGACAAAATGCATTAAAAATCGTTCAGTTATCATTAACAACAAATGAGTAACATCAACCTTATTAGTCCAACTTAATCATTTAAAACATCTGTCGGTGGATCGAATCACTCACTTTTTCATTCACATAGTGAATACGTTGGTCAGAGAATGCGTCAAATCGTGTTTTGAGGCTTGTTGTTGCCTGCACAACGATGATGACTGCGAATGCTATTAGCCAGTTCATCCTAATGAGTACTCATTGAAGGAATCCAAAGCACATAAATACTACTGGGTCTAATTGAATATGATGCGACAACAAATGCTATGCAGATCGTTTCTCGTTTGACTGATCTATGCGCCTCATTTCTGGATTGAATCAGATTATATGTGCATTGCCTCCAACAGACCAGATCTGTATTTTGAAGTTCCAAAGTTTGAGTTCTCATAAGTGCAGAATAGTCAAACAGAATAATTCTGAACACTCTTCGATGATCAATCATTTTTCGAGATGATCGTACATCGTATCTATTTTTTAATTATTTTTTAGACCAAGTAGTATAGGACAAAGGTGAACGTTTTGTACAAAGTTCCTCTATCCGATGACAAAGTGAAATGTAGTTGAGTGAAATATTCAGTTCAGTCTACTTGTACTCGATTCATATCGCACGATTCACGTGAGAGAGCTTTTCTAATGTGAAATGAATGCACCCGAGCAAGTGGATGGGGAAGCATACACCAACCCGTAGCTTCATTGACGGTTTAAAACACTGAATCCGTTGAATCCATTTCATGAGAACAGGAAATGTAGAGTGTCTGATGAGTTAAAATGACTACCAATATTCTATCATGCTCTTCTTGTCATTCCAGTTGTATAACCGAGTCCGAATTAGATGACGAAGCATGAGAAAAATTCTAAGTAATGCTAAAACTTTGCATGTGTACTGTACTTTGCTGTACTGGCCTGAAGAGAGGTGCCGAAAATGCTAATCCGTGTTCTCCAAGTCACGTTTTCTAAATTAAGACTATGGGAATATTTAGCGAGAACACTTGTTGTCGGTCGGTGTGATGAACTCTGTGAATATGACTGTGATTTTATCTCACCACAGTTTGTGTGAACCGTTGTGACCATCTGAGAGTATTCCGTTCATTATCCTTGTCTGGGGTTTATCAACGCTGACTACCACAGAAGAGAAGGTAGTTCGTGAGATGCAAGCATTTCATTTTATCTTGTCAAAAGCAAATGTGGAACCTGCGCAGTTACAGTAAAGAAGGCGATCCGTCCTGCCCCTGTATGTTACCACGGCTGCAAATGAACTGGTAGGCAACGTATCAGACATTGGGATAGGCAAAACTGTTTGAATGATTTTGAAAACACAACTCTTTTATCGTCTTCAGCAAACCTAACTGCGCCTCTGTATGTATGTGCCCTAGAGCTGATTTAGGATTTCCATTTGTTCGATTGAGTAAATTGTCACTTTTAAATGCCAAGCTGATAAAGCTTGCTTCTTTTCGACCTTTGTCACTTTCTGGTCTACAAGTATCGGCCTCCGGTGTTGTTAGATAAGGTCGTTTTGAAACTCCAGGCCCGAGATGTGCACCGATGGACTTAATTGGACACCGTTGTAATCAGTCAAACCCTTGTTCATTGTCCAGTCGAATGAATATTTGAACATCACTGGTGAGAGAGGGCAACCCTGTATATCTTCGGAAATGATTGCAGAAGATTCTTTGCCACACATTGAGACGTGTGTGCTGTTGGAGGCATAGTGAGCGCTCAGGATCCTTGAGAGTTTGACAATAATACCGTCAGATGGTAACATACTCCAGAGGCATTCACGATTAACCGAATCAAAGACAGTCATGAAAAGAATAAAGCCCACTACCATTGGCTGCTGGATCTTGTAGCTGTGTTCCAGTACTCGGAGCAATGTAAACATTTGGTCAACACAACCTCTGACATGGCGGAAACCCCCTTGGTTCGGTCGAGTGAGGGATTATCTGGCAACGGAGAAGCGATTCAGCAGCAGTGTCAGTGATGTCAATAGAACAGATCTCCGGTAGTTCTCGCACGCTGTCTTTTCTCCTTTCTTGGGAATGGGTAACAGAGTACAGACACTTCAGTCCATTGGAAATGTCTCGCCTTCTCACATGGATCGGAACAGTGCGTGGAGCCTGTCTGTCAGTGATGGCAAACAGGTCTTATACACTTCTCGTGGTATGCTATCCTCTCCAGCAGCTTTCCTGTTTTTCAACTGTTTACGAACCTAGTGATTTTTGACAGACTTGGTGGCTCGCAATCGACGTGGTACACCTCCTCCCTAAGTGAACTTTGAAAGGTGTGAACGGAAGGTCGGCTGAGAAGCCGGCTGCATTACGTAAGACAAATTAAAGCATGCGTCGCCCATTCGAAGCACCCGAATGAGTCGAAGTAATTTGACAAATTCACCAGCACGAGAGTTGGTCTCCATCTTCTCTGCTACTTTTATCCAGTACCCCTTACGATCGACTATTGTCCAGCGCGAGGCCTCTCGCTGTGGTCTTCGGCGTTCAGTAGTTCCCACTACTTGGACTACCAGGGCTTTGGATGATAGTTGCAAGGTGGTCGCTAAAACACAGACTTTTAGACCTTTTCCAATTTCCTTCTAGCTCCTTCCAAGCAACCTCCTTGACCACCAACTCGATCACCTTCCATTGTTCCTTCACAAGGGACCCATCCGTTTGCAAAACTAGCTATAATAGCCAGCTGGCTGCGATAGCGTTCGAGAGAGCGTTGCGCTTTCCTGGTATTTCCCGGGATGCGACATCGATTCGGTTCGGAGGTGAGAATTCGAGGTGTGTAGACAGATGAATTTCGAAGCGCGCATGTACGAGGATATGGTCTGTACCAATAGTATTTCCCGTTATTGTGCCGCGGTACACTTTTCAGTCCTCTACTGATGAATCCCAATGGCACCGAACAAGAATATGATCTGTTTGATGCACTGTGATACCCAAATTTAAGTACCAGATTAACAAATGTCTTCCAGCGTGTTGAGAGCGAGTGTTGCAAATGAATAACCTGTTGGCATCGGCCAAATTCACAAGGCGGTTTCCATTCTCACAGCATTGGTCAAGTCCGAACTTTTCCAGGACATAGCTAATGGATTTGTAGTGACCTCGATCGTTCTGAGAAAATGACCGTTTTCTGGAAATCATTTGAGATCTATTTTCTCTACGATCATTTCTGACGTTAGACATCGACCTCACTGTTTTGTTTGATTGCGTACTTTTTTACTAGACTGACTTTTCCGAGGTTTTCATCAACCTCACTTTCACTTTCGGTTTGCTTTATGCTAAGCCGTTGCTTTCATATCCGTTTGGTGTATCTCTCGTATCGGTACTGTTTCGGTGCCACGATATATAGAATACACCTTTGCGTCTGTCAACCAACTCGCGTCATCTCTATTCGTCCGATAGTGGGGATCAAGTTGGTATTGCGTTGTGAGACCGAATAGAAGACACGTTCACTAGCCGCTTTCGAACTTCTTTTGTAGACTCATCTGAGAGGCCCGTTCGTGTGTTCAAGTTGCCAGCAGTGAAGAGTATATCACTGTTGAAGCACAATTGATTAGATCTTATAATTTGTCGTAGAAGTCACATTTTATTCTATTTTCAGCCACATTCGTTGGGGGATAGATAGAAATCACCGACAGATTCTGGGGAGATTCCTTGAAGCTTTCCAGTACCAACCTCAATGATACCGGTTCCCAAGAGATCAGGGTGCTGTTGGCCGTTTTTCTCAGGTTGAATGCGACACCATGGAGTTATCGTCAGGCCCACTGTGATTAAGGCAATAAACTGTACCGACACACCGAGTACCGGAGCAGGGTAGTCGAATTTTCAAAAGACAAGCTGTGTCTTCATTGTTACCATGTACAGATCGCACTGTAATACTCTGACTGCCTACATCTAATACAGTCCTGACAGTCCAGCAGGCTGTGTGCCTGTTCTCTACAGTAGAGGGTTCTATCTCGTTGTCTTATCACCTCGACCGCTGGGAAACGAGGCGCGTCGCTAACCGGGGCGCCGTATCATAGAGATAGCGCGTAACTTCATATTATTTCATAGTAAGTCTTGGGTATAGTGGTACCAAGATGTGTTCCCAGCAACGTTCGTGACATTTGTGAGATTCAATAGCCAAATCCGGCTTTTTTTGTTCGCAGATACACCTCTGGCCTTTGTACATCTAAGAGCGACATACAACGCAGCATGGCCAACTGCCCTATTTGGTGGTGGACAGAATGCGCCTCATCACGGTGTTGTCAACTGAATTAAGTGATATTTTTGAAAGGGAAACACTAGCCAAGCGAAGACTCAACACGTCCTCAGGCACTGCCGCTGCTCGTTCGCCTAAGCCCACTTTGCTCATGACTAACCACGGGTTTGGTGGCTGTGCCCCTATCTGCTACATGAGGATGTACCCGGCAGCATGCAGCTCCGCTCGAGGTCAGTGCAACCCAGACCGGGGATGCCAACATTGGATTCATGTGTCTTCCTTTAACTCATTGCATTCAGTCCGTGTGTCGTTATTAATTCCATATTCACTCAATGATTGTTCGTGATCGGTTTTAGGGCAGTCAACTACTAGCTGGTAAATATTTCAAGGAAATTATTTTTTTAAAAATGGGAGAAACGCTGAGGAATACCATAACATTAATAGAAATCAATGTAACGAGATGATCTATCACGTACGCTGCGTCCATGATCAACGAACTGTTGGGAATCCATTCATGAAAAGTAGAAGTAATTCATCTGACTTTAGGTTGATTAACTTGGTCATTTTACG
This sequence comes from Fasciola hepatica, assembly GCA_948099385.1. Taxonomy (NCBI): domain Eukaryota; kingdom Metazoa; phylum Platyhelminthes; class Trematoda; order Plagiorchiida; family Fasciolidae; genus Fasciola; species Fasciola hepatica. The sequence goes on from CANUEZ040000094.1 coordinate 2,957,529, forward strand.
AGCTGTGTACTACTTATGAATTTCTGGAGATTTTCATTCATTGCAATCCATATGCGATGGGCCCCCAGTGGGATTTGATCTTGGCATGCAGCAGTGTTTTAGAATGAGCAAACGATATAAGCCAAATCTGAGTAAAGGTATCTACATGTATCTTGTACGTTCAGCAATCACAGATCACACTGAAGGCCTGTACCTTCCGCGCAACAACTTTGAGACCATGCTTCCAGGATAAAAATGTTTCCTTTTACGACAGAAGTAGATGGTATAACGCCCACTAGATACTGGATATGGAGATCAACGCTCCGTCACACTGAACGGATCGGTTGTCACGAAGGTGGTGTTTCACAATTGTTCTAATTGGAGAGTGGGAAAGTAATCACTGTTATGTAAGCATTATGCGGACTAAACGGGATGAATGCGATCAGGAGTTCAATGTGTGACTGTCAGCTTGCAATGATATTATAGCCAGCTCTTTTCAGTGCTCTGTCTTCCTAAGCGTCACATGACTCCATCAAAAAAATATATTTCAGCTCCAGTTTAGAACGAATGCCTTACTTGCGCTCACGGATGCGTTTAGTGAGCAATATACCAGGGGAGTGTTTAAGTACGAAAAATAACGGGCAAATGATTACCGCATGTGTATATTCGATGAGCGACTATTCACACGAAACCGGTCATGGGCTTCCAAGAAATGTCCACACACATCTATACTATTTCCTGCATATATATATATATATATATATATATATATATACATCCACAACAATGTAACTTGTGCATCAGAATAGTGAATGGATGCTCCTGTGAGAAGAGTTCATTGAAGAATCACCACGGTGAACCGCTGTTAGTTCTTTATGGACCAGATGCAGCTAACCCGGAGAACGACGAAATCGTCTAAGAAGAGGGATGGAAGGATTTATTTCGGGCCGGGGGCCTTCAGGAAGTGGAGAGCTCGGTCAACTTTTTCAGTTTATGGGACAGTACAGACCGTCCATGTAACAAGAATTGGTTTGAACTCACTATTGAGGGGGTGGGGTTTGGTGCTGAAAGCCAGTTAAAATCCTCCATGAAGTTGGCTGCCCATCGCTCCATGCGCCAGGAAGGCTGGTCGGTTAGTTGGCTGTTTGCCTCACAGATCACTTTGCTCATTCCAGGCTTCTTGGTCCCAGTGGATCAAGTGAGTTGGAAAAATCTCCGAGGATTGCCGGTGGCTCCAGCTTGTTCCATTTTGGCCTCGCGTTCAGACCATCAATTCTCTTGGTCTGTGCATAAGCGTCTTATCACATTTCTTCGTGGTTGGGCTCGAGCACTGTGGCTTCCGCTTCCCTCAGGGATATTCCGGCAGCATTCCAGCGATTCCAGAGAACCCGACGAGAGCCGTTTCGTAGCTGCCTGTGGTGTGTGACTAATCCACAGGAAGTGATACTCGCTACTTTTATAGCTTCATGGATGTGTTGCCAGTGGTCTGACAGATAATCCCATGAGTGGCCACTTAGCTGGGCAGAAAGCTCATCCTGGTACCTCTCCCGGGCCGAAGTCCTTCGAGGTTGGTCTTCGTGTATATCCTTTGACCGATGATATTTGAATTAGTGAAAAACCGTACTATGAAGTCGGTCTAAGCGAGGGTGTGATCTGATTCTAGATTTGTGATCCAATGCAACCTACATGACTTGGCTGAGCCACCTCGATGGTAGCTTTCGGCTATTTGGTCTATTTGTGTTCAAGACTGGTTGGAAGATGACAGACCCGTGCTACTGTGCGACGAAATACACACTGGAATTTCGTCTCGACAAGAAAAGGCGATGTTTTGTGCATTGATGGAGCAGTGGATTATCGTTATCCGTGCCAAGCTTTCACCCGTCTAGAAGTAGGTGGCCAATCTGAGTGTTCAGATCTCCAGCAAGTACCACTATATCTTCATGAGATGCCTTTCGAAGAAGTTGGCGAAGTTGCTGGTAGAATATACATTTGAATTTATCCGAATGGCAGTTAGTAGAGGCATAAGTAGTGACAACAAACAGACAACGGTAGTCTTCGAGGCCTTTGTTGGTTTTGAACAAATCCCTTATGAAATTTCACAAAATCTGTTGTTGACTGGAACCCAGTTGCGTAGAGCAGACACAGATCTAGTACTCAAAGTGAATCCCAAACCTGCATGGCCAGATGCCGAAACCGCAACATCTCCGGATTAGCGCAGAGTGAAAGCACATCCTGAGGGTGAATTCAGACGGACTACAATGGTGGGGTCCTGGATGCGAGTCTCGAACAAGTAGAAGACGTCAATGGCTAGAGCCTGGAGGGTGCACTCTAGAACTGCTTGATGGCTGATTTGCATTAGAGGGCATGCACTGAAGCTGCAAAACTTCAGTGACACACGTAGTATGTTTAATGGTTTTGATAGACGGCGTACAGCAAAAAGAGGATTTCCATTTACATGCTCAGCCCCTTGATCGACGGCAACCTGAGAAGTATACGAAACATTAATAATATTGTTGTATTAGAAAGAGTGGGTGAAAATGGGTAGTGTGGTCAAAGATAGTTGGTGTTGTCCGACTGCCAGCTCTTCGGTCATATCATGTGTTGCTTGAGTGAGTGAGTAAAGTTGAGCAGAAGAACTTGTGATCATCACTGTAGAGTTGATTTTCTGTATGAAGTTGACTGAATACTGCCTGGTTGCCCAAACCGAAGTACCGAGTTGACTTAGGGAACCCTGCCCATAAGCTTTTGACAGGAACTTCAAATCTACAAAACAGTAGGACGATATCAGGGAGTGGTAATCCTCTGGAAGGCGGTGACTGATCATTCAGTTCATATACTGCCCGATGTTCGTTTGGAATCAGGGTTTAGCCATATCTCCTAAACTGACTATTACTCAGTCGACCTGGTGGAGAGCGTCTGGTATTTGCTCTCTTCCTCTCACTTGAGTGTTAACGCCTCCGCCACAAGAAGGCAGTGAGTGGGACCCCCTATGCAAAGGCTGTGGAAAACACAAGGTCACATGAGAACATTTTCAGAGACGGTTACGATTTGCAGCCATCTCGGAGTCTGAACCACTAAATCGACCCTACTGAAGAATTCGGAGGCTGTATTCAAAGCCGAAAGTTGTGTTCTCTGGGAAGAGATCAACTTCTTCGTTAAGATAACCAAAGTAGACATCCAGTACGATTTCCTTCACGGAGAAGTTGGAAACCTTGTCGAACTCCACTGGTTACTACCGAAATAATAGAAAACGTGCCGAAGGCCCGAACCTGATCTGATTCATGATGGTACACTTGTTTTGGGACTTATCAAATACTCCGTTTTCAACAAACATTTTGATAGTTCATTCCTACCGATGGAGTAGAAGGCCTCGTGAACGATCAAGAACAAAACTATCATCAATCGCTCCAAGGTATGACAGCAGATGTCGGGTGGTGAAGATTAGACTGATGTGTCCACTTCTGGAAGGAATTCAAGCTTGTTTTCCTCACGAATCTGCTCTTATGGTGTATGCTGCAACCTGCGAAGTATGACAGACTCTAGCAGCTTTGAAACTATTAGGATAAGACTTATACCCCGTTAAGTGGTGGTGTTACAGCTCGAATTTTTCTTGAAGATGGGGTCAACAATCAATACCTGGAGTTTCAAACCTTGGAGAACAGAAGTTGAAGCTCTTGAACAAGCTCTATTACACTATTGCTAAACATCTTTGGAAGAAGACCGTTGGAACTCGACCCTCTATGTCATCCTGCGTGTCTTGTTCCATCCTGTTTGCTCTAGGATGAAGACTCCTCTGCCTTCGAAAAATCACAGTTCATTTGTATAGGTTAATGTATATAAAATAGGCAGCGACCATAGCCGAATCCTTGCTTGCTAATTCCTTCCCTTAATTTCTGGGAGGTCAAAATCTTCCAGGGATGGATAAGTAATTCCCAAAGCAACAATTTTCCTTTCCTTTGCTTATTCTCATGGGTTCAGCATAGATCATATCGTGATTCGTAATCTTTTATCTGACTGCTTATACCAGACCAGTAGAAACTTCGTTTGCCCTATGAACTGTACTGTTTACATTGTTGTGTGACAAATAAATCCTCGCAAAACTCACCTCTGAGTTGTTCCTGAATGAATAGTCGGTCTCCTTTGAAAAGCATCCTGTGATCGAAACAGAGTAGTTCTCACTATTTTACCAATATGGCCAGCTGCTTTGATAAATCTTCCTTTTTTCCGGGGTATCCGTTAGGAACAAATAATATGAGTTGTTGGAAGACAGTGGTGTCCGCTGCTTCATAACTTATTTTGAAGATATCTTCATCACCTATTGAGTTACTAGCGATCATCGAGACATGTTCAAACTCCAGGGATGCACCGCTGTCATTCTCTGCGCAAGCCCGAGATAGTGTAACACCGATGAACATCTGAGCTACGCGAAGATAGACCAGTTCATATTCGTGTCCTTTGGAATCTGAATAACATCTTTGCAGATGCCTTGGTTTACTACTTAGCGATTTTGTAGTGATGGTTGAGTGGTTTGTGAATGGGGATTAGTAAGAACTACCATCATACTACCATACGTACAGGTATTGAGGAATTCGAAGGCGAAATCCACTGCGAGGATTTCCGTTTCTATCCGAGCTTGGTTTCTCTAGAATGTGGAAAGACTGTGACTTCGATAATCGATCGGCCTTCTGCCCTGTAGAAGCACTGCCCCCAGGATGTGCTGACTACTGTCACACTGGACATTTAAAAAGGGAACTCTGATTGATAATCAGCAAGTATCAATGCTGAGCTCACGGCCTTCTTTATCTTCTCAAACGCTCAGTGTTGCTCCGTCCTCTAGTGCCTTTCGGTCCTGTTGCCGTTTGAAGAACGGGAGAGTTATTTATTTATTACAAATGTGGTCAAATTGTTGACAAATAAAGAGTTTTGGATGTTTCCTGAAAAAACTTCGTATGTTGCACCTGTGAGGGAATGTGTCAACCCAGAGTTGGCGGACAGCCAAGTCGTGTTGGCAGTCCACATTGGTTCGGTACAAAGCACAAGGCTTGAGACAACAGAAACTCGAGTGACAAGACAGCCGATCGCTGAAGTGGATCGACAAATGAGAGATGAGTCTTGTCAGTGGTATTTAAGCCCAAAGGCGTGGTCACTCACACGAGTCGGATCAATGTGCTGCGTGCACCGAGTGGGGACATGTGTGAGTAATCCATATATTATTTGTTTCTCACTAATACGGCGGGATGATTTATAGGCAGAACTGAGTTCTCACTAGAGTTGGTGGGACGGAACAAAACTGTACCGGTCCTCTAGTTGAATAACCGAAAGATTTCGTGGAGTGCAGTAATGGTCCCAAAGTGGAAATACTAAATATAGTTTGGGGTAAGTAGTCGATGGTGATAATAGTATTTTATGGTACGACGATCGACAAAATGGGAGAATTCACTGAATTGCGGATACTTAATTAAGTCACTATATGATGCATCAGTGGGATCTCGTGTTCCATACAGTTCGCAACCAATTGAATTCAGGCAGCAAATAAATATGGGAACAAGACAAACCACTACGATAATTCTTGATTCTCGAAATAATTAACCGCTAATTTGTAATACGTTTGCGACACTCAAACTAGTCACACAACTTTATCATCTGATTTGTTTCCCAATCCATTGCGGTTACATGAATTTTGGCTACTGACAACTGTTCCATTAGTGTCAACTGGAATTTGACCAAAATGAACTCACGTTGGACTTAATGGGAAGAATCTGCAGCTACGTCATTTTTGTTGGGAGTGATCAGTGGTGTAAATCCACCGAGCTCCACATGTGACTCGAATCGGAGGTGGCTGATCGTGGGTGGGCATGGTCTATTCAACTGCGAAATTGAAGGGACTCTTATTCCAGACAAAAGTCGTACTGACAACGAGAAAAACTGGATTTCAATGCATTTCCTTGTCACTAGTCACTTTTCGGTGCCGATAATTCTTCATTTTATAATAGGAATATGGAATATATTGTTTTGTTTAACACAGGGGCGGTAACATACAGTTCAAAGGGAAGTCGAAGTGCTAATGAAAAGTATTGTGATTCTCTGAAACTTTTACAAACCACTAAAGACCAATCCACAGTGGGTCCCAAGAATTCGGATTTTCTCGGGATGTGACAATTTGTATGGATGAACAAATGTGCCAAATATGCGTTAAGTCCACTCAAGACAGGATAAAGATGACGACTATGTCTTATTCCACAAGGAAACGGAATGTTAGATTTTAGTTCGAATTCGATTTTTGAATACTAGAAAACACGGGCAGTAGGAACGAAGCGTCTGACATGATATAGAAGTATAAACTTGACAGCAGCTGGCAACGGTAACGGCTACCGTAATGTTTCACAGAAAAGGCGAGTTAGCGAATTAGGGAGAGGCTTTAATTAAATTCAAGTGGTATCACAACAAATGACGGTTGAGCGAGACGAAGAATCTGGGATCTGAGAACAGAACTGAAATCAACTTAACTATCCGTTACCCTAGGTAGTCAACTGAACGGGGTTGGAATCATTCGCTGTCAGCTGCGTCGTGACTGAGTTCGTTGACGGTGAATGAAAATCGACGCCGTCAGGGAGGTCATTAGAATAGAAATATGGGCCGTGGCTTATCTCATGGTATCAAGTGGTTCTATCGCAGTGATTTTATTTACATAAAGAGGACCAGGAAATTCGAAAATCTTAATGTTCGATGTATTTTTCTGCCTGCAGGTGATTCTGTCCGAGTGCAATAGTTCTACCCCACCATTAGTCACTGCGTACATTACGGTCTGTGATAGAGCGTCGAAAATTAAAAACCTCAATCCGAATTGGCAAAATCATCGCTCAAAATATGACAGTAAACTTAGGATTTTTCTTCGCGCATGGCAAGATTAATTATTTTGAAGATATTCCAGCCACTGGAAACGTTCATAGCATTGAGCATCCAGCGAGGACGACACCCATTTCCAAGAAATGAACTAAATGATTCCATTCCATTTTATATAAGTCTGTGAGCTTCAAAGCAGACGACAGGGGAACCTGAGCCTCTTCTGTTACTGGAACCGCATGAAGAGGAAGTATCACTTCATGTACCAATCATTGCAACATACTTGACATCAATACTTGTTTGTTACATTCCAGAATAATGGTTACTGATTAAAAATGCAAAATCGACCGAATTCTGCTCTCTGGTAACGTAATTGATGCTGGTGGCTTTAGGAAGTCTGCTTTCCGAAGACAACATGACCCTTGATTCTGCAGTCACACCTCTTATAGAAACCATGCGTGTAAAATAAATCTTCCATCAGTCATATTTCGGGATGATTAGGAAAAGAATCACACACGGACTTATTAGGAAGCTGTCCTGAGCAGCTTGCTCGCAGTCAGCAAAGTATTACCCAACAATGATTCATCTTGTTTTGCTTTCGATCTCTCATCACGACCGTTCCCCAAGCCTCACAGTTTGTGTACGGCAAATAAACTGATTCCCTCAAACAGCAATACGCTGGTGATTTATGCGGATATATATTCACCCAGGAATAAGGCACCACAGCTTCGCCAAACGATAACAACAATGAAACCGAAAAATATTTATATTAAATGATGAACAATTTACCGTTCTTGTCGTTCTAAACCGTGGTTAGGTAGAGGGAAATGGTGAAGTAGCATTACCACTCTTTGTGTGCCCACGAATTCTGTAAAATTTGGGTGACAGCGGTGATTTGAAACCTAGCCCTTTCTCTAGTCACATCCGTAGTCTAACGAAGACGAAGTGGTAAGAAGCAGTGGATAACTCCTCGAGGCAGAGATTTTAGCTGTAAGCAATGTCTTCTTCTATATGCTGGCTATCTGATCCGATCCCAGATTGTACATTGTACTGAAAACTCCTGCCGATACCGTTGAAAGTATCAATATTTAAAACTGACTACTGTCGTGCTTCTTAGTGGACATTTTATTGGTCAAAGTTACAGTAAGTGAAAATGGTCAGGACACATGCGACATTCATACACTTTCCCGTTCGACTTTCGTTCGTACAGGAGTTAACCGAACACACCGGAGGAACTGCGATGATAGAATCAAGCAAAGAACGCATGCAATTGTACGTCTCCCTAAATCTATTGTTCCCAGTTTCGAGGTTGTTCGAAAAGATCGACGTTGTTGTAATCGTGTACCGGGATGAATTCCGACCTATTATCTATAGGAAGTTGCAATCGCTTGGCGAAAATTATTTGTCATCGAACATTTTGGACAGACTAATAAATAATAGATCACACGCCATTCAAACGGCTGCGCTTTGCGCTGGTCCACCTTATAAATGCTTTGTTTTGAAATTACCTGTTTTATCCCATTTATCATCGGTGTGTTGCTCACTCGAAATTATTCGAAGCAGTTCATGCTATTGATAAAATATGTGGTTGGACGACAAGATGTGTGCCCAAAATCCGAAGTGCAAAACTGGAACTATCATGCAGAGGAACGTAAAAGAGCTGATTTGCGGGTTGCTCTTGAATGTACAACGCAAGTCAGCATGACAATTCCTGGTGTCATATATAAGAATATGCATTCCCTTATCAACAAGTTATCGGATCTTACATACCTGCTCACGACCATATCTTGACCAGTCACCAGAATCGTTCTTTGTCAGGCTATGTGCACCCAATAACACCAGTGATCACTGACTAAGACATCTCAAGCCTAAAATATATTCTCACCGTGATCATTTATCGCACACACATTCTAAACAGATACTCTTCATACAATGAACCATTTCCAAGGAGAGTATATTACTCCTTAACTGTTCATTGTCTGTTGTTACATCGTGGTTGAGAAGACTGTTCACCTCCGTATATTTTGTAAGTTTTACAACGAAAGTGATAAGCCGGATTTGTAATACTTCTTGTCCCATGAAAACTGTTTACCTACAATTTGGAATAGTGGTTTCTCCACACCTGAAGCAATTACGCAGGAGGAAGGAATTAGCCCACAAGATGCAAAACAAACCTGAAGTCCGTCAAATTTCACTGTTGAAAAATGTGAAAATACACTCGAGTTGATGATAGTTTCTCTCTACAGTTCCTTAACTCCCGAAATATCAAATATAGGTGGTGAGGTCAGACGGAGAAATCCTCGAAGTTGAGTGTAGATGTAAATCGTCTCCATGTCCAATTTCTCCAACAATCAGACAACCATCTTCCCCTTTTCCTGTTGTCCGGCTCGTTTGGATTTTGAGAGGTATCATCCACAGAGTTTCTCAAGTTACTCAACTCAACGAAGGTATCCTGATCAACTGGTCCAGACGGTATTCCAACACAGCTGCTCAGATACTGTGCTGGTTCTCTATGTGATATGATGACTTCGGTAATTACCAGTTCACTGGAATCACACTCCATTCCCGGTTGTTCGCATCCTGTTACAACTTGTCCTATACCAAAACAATCTCATAGCCAGTTGGAACCCAAAGTGTATCGACCAGTAGCTCTATCTTCGTCAACTTTGAAAAGTGCGGAACGCGTTGTACTGAGTCGTTTTCAAACCATGGTGAGAAGTCCAACCGACGAGTACCAATTTGCGTACAAATCCAAGCGCACTACAATTGATGCAGTAGCGTCCATTGTGCACCGTATAACCAATATCACAAGCAGTAATCGGACAGGCAACACTCCCCTTCCGGGAAGAATATTGTCATCCAGTGATGAATGGCATGCCTTTTACTTACGCTTCCCACTAGTAGCTTGTTAGTCTGCCTTGATCCCATTTCCGGCTTGGTCTACCGAGCATATGTTGTGAAGCAGAAGCAAATGGGAGGACCGAAACACAAACACGGAGACTCAATTTTTATGTGGATTTAAAAGTGACCGGAGAAATCTCAAACAACTAGAAAAAATTCAAAGAAATATGACGAACGATAGACAAGTGAAATGATAGAACATTTGTGATTATTCGACTTCATCAGAAGCTTGATACTCACAATATAACAATAGTGATGAAATGCTTGACATTTGAAAAGTAGATCTGCTTTAAGGAGCACCACTTTTCCTATCACCGAAGAGGAGCACAATTTTACAGACTTGTGTGTATTATCATCTGAATTTCAATACTACAATCAGTATACTTCTTCTAGTGTTGTGTGAAGTACAATTTGTCAAGAAGTTGTAAAATTGATTACTCAAGTTGCCGATATTGTATTGACAACTGAGTGTAACAACCACGTTTGGTTTTTGAAATCGGTCGTAGTGATAACTGTAATATTATTGACAATAATAATGACATCAGTATTGACACTGATTATTGAATAACTAACCCTTGTGATCCATCAAAATCGTGGTACGGAGGATAGAAACGGTGAGGTAATATTCACACCGATTACATGGTCATAAACTCTGTAGACGTTGGTTGCCGGTGCCACATGCCGGGGCCGAATAGAATAAGAAAAATGAAAAATTCCAGAAAGTTTGAAGAAACAAAATGAAAAGAATTTTTCGTCTACTCTACAAAAGGAATTGTCACTTGCTAGATCAATTTATTTGTCGTCATTCTGAATTTCCGACGACATTTTGGGCCCAATTTGCCACTAGGCAGAAGTCGAAATAAATGCTGGTTAGACGTATGAAAAAACAGGAAAAATTTGAGGGGAAGTACGTAGCAAAACAAAAGATTCACTATATAGAGTATATCGTTGCAGTGGAAGGGGTTGTCGTTCTTATTGCTGTTGTAGTTTCTTTTGGGAAATGTTTTTTATTTTCACGGGAGAAATTTGGTATGTGCTATCTGTCCACAATTTATTTCGGCAAACGGGTTTACTCCAGTTAATCAATTTCTGTTTATTTCCTGAAGTTTCATGGTTTTCAGAGACTCCGCACGTGTTAATGCAATTCTCTCATTGACAAATTCAGCACACTGGAAAAACACGTTATACAAAAGATAAGCTGAAATCTATCCATATAATCACTTCAAATTCACAACCTGCTAAAGAGGAGGTGGTGAAAAGCCAATGTAAACCTTTTAATAAACGAAATTTCTTGGTATAAGGGCCGTCTTCTTCTGTATGCTGGCTATGTGATCCGTTACCAGACTGTACATTCTACTCTAAACTCCCACCAACACCACTGGAAATACTAATAATCGAAACTGACTACTGTATTGTTTCTTAGTAGACATTTTATCAATCAAATTACAAAAGATTCTGATGATCTCCACATTAATGTTGTATCGTGACTGGTTCCTCCAGCAGAAGGACACATTGTTTGCACATATAGGGTAATGGACCACTAAGCAGAGAAAGCGCATACATATATGTGATAACCAACGTGAAAGACTGAGTGCTAATTGAGTATGATGAATAAACTGCAATTCAACAGTGGCTCAGAATGACACCGCCTTTGGGATCAGCAATGAAAAACCGATAAAATAAACGTCTGCAATTAATGCTCAACATAAAGATGAGCAAGCAAAAAGAATTGCCATCCAACATTCTAGACAGACTTCGCAATACGAACGGTTCATGATCTTACAAATAGTCGCCAGTAGTATTCAGGTGGTAATATAAATTTCTGGAGCAGGTACTAAACATAAATATTAACATAATTATGAGCAGAGCATACGGAAATATGGCAGTAGTGTAGATAGTGGGGCACGAACAAGCGAAGCTCGGAGAGGAAAACGGCCATGGATAAATGAGAGTTTGCCATAAAATTGCTCATATCTATGAACCTCGGTGAAAGTGGAGGATTTCGGAAACCAACTGAGTTGATCAATTTGGGAAAAGACAGTGCCAATCCTGTTCATTGATCAGTTTGAGTATGCAGTACCCTCATTCCAGATTCGACCACTATATTTAACCTAGCTTATCAGTCACATAAACTAAAGCATAGGCTTTAAATATTCCACTCGAGAAATTTAACGCGACGACCAATTTGGTCGGTCAGTATTTATTGTTTTTTGTCCGCCACCAGTTATGTACTAGTCAGCCATCACGGTTTTCAAAACGCAACCTACTACATCCGCCAATGCACATGCTGCCACGTGCTCCACTTTTTATAGTTATTCAAAATTGGAGTGACTGAAGTCGGAATCGTAAAAGATTTGTTCGAGATGCATTTGGTCAAAAATACCAAATAATTGCCTTTGTTTTACACCTGTGGGACTTTTGACTCGCGACAATGTGATAAGGAGGAGCCGGGACCTAAAACAGTAAGGGTATGTTATATGGAAATAGGGATACTCACGGACACATCAGATCTGAGCAACAGTGTAGAACAGATGCGATTCTAACATAATTCCATGCTTTTGACTTAGGGGGTACGTGCACGAAATCTTTAGCTACTGCAAACTAATAGGATTTTGTGGCTTTTAAGCCTCATGCGATCACGTTCACTGTGCATCTGTAAAATTGGATCACCTCCTCGAAAGCAATAAATTTAAAAAATTCACGTTTCACATTTCATATTTGTCAGAATGTTCACGGGATATTTCAGCACACTGTTCTTGCATGGAATACAGAAATCCCTGAGTCTGTAACAACGGAAGTATAGGAAACGAAATGCATACAACGCACCCTATTTTTCTGTGATTTCTCACGAAAGCACTAGTGTGGAATTGTTAAATTTATTGTGCATATAAACTGTCCCACCACTATATTGGCACCACATACAGATTTCTATTTCGACATAGGAAAAATTGATTTCATCCCAATTAATATGCCTGAATGGTGCCAAAGGCTTTCAGCACACCACATGATCAATGTTGAAATGTGCATATTATAGTATTTCGTGCAATATTATTCACATGAGATTGAGTTGAATAACTGTACACTCTTGATCCAATAAACTGCACAGGATTCCTCTCAAGCAGAATACTTATTCACCTTTGGACATGAAACAGTTTTATACATTACCTAATCCCAATTTCTGCTGTCTGAATTCATATCGAAGTAGGCAATTATCGGAGAGATTTAATTGGCCGAAGAAATGGGATTTTACACAACTACGTACGCCTTTGTTGTTCTCAAATGAGATAAACGTTTTCCGTGGAAGCTATTTATTAGTGTTTCAATTTCATAGCAGTATGAATCAGTTATTGAATTCGAGTAGAAATCATCTGTGAGAGAAAAGGGATTTGTGAAGCTTTGGAAAGAGAAATTCTCATGCGCTGAACCATGCATTTTGAGAAAAGGATTACTCTACATCCGAACCATCTCAGTTTATTGATGCATAATATGATGTTCATATAGAATGCTGGGTGATTGGAACCGAAGCCTGCCCAAAGCTAATTGGTCAGGCTAGTTTTGGGAGCCCGTTCTTCTAAATGGCCGTAGTAACAGCGATACAGAACACATCCAAATCAGACCGAAAAATCACAACTATTCATGGTATGATAACGTTTCGGTGTAACAATCATCAAGTGTTCTCCCGACGATTTAAAAACTCCGGAGATTCTCATATTCATTTACAATATGTGATCGATTTTTAAAACACTCCGGACTTGCACTGTTATGACAATATTCACCTTCGTTCATTTATGTAACACACATTATTATTTAACTGAAACACTTTCAAAAAGGAAATGATGTGGGTAAAGTTTGACGACCTCACAATTGATAATTTGGACGTGATTCCCGAGTCACGTGAGTTCTCCCAACAAGACTCATTTAACTTCAAGACTGATTTCTCTCTCTCATACGTGATTCATATGAACACCTTAAACAAGTCACAAGCAGCCAACACAACCTACTCATGCCTTCCTCCAAGCACATCCAGTGGGATAAACCCTGTTCCGTTTGGTTAAATGCGCCCAACTTGTCCTTACCGATTGTAGATTGAGGTGAATATTTGCATGTATCAGACTCGACAGGGTCATAATCATTTGGTTCTAAACTGGTTAGCTGGAAGAACTTGCCAGTCATTTCTCCTGTGAGACCTTTGACAGGGAGTTTGAAAGATGACAACAGTAACGCGGTACGTGAATTCCGCCAGTCATCCTGAAACTACTGCAATGTTTTCACTACTATTTGAAGTTTTCTTTCAATGTTTTTGTTGATATTTGGTTATTGTCCCCGAATTCATTTATTTTTGGATCTTTCAGTGAATATTTCAAGTGTGTGCACATGGATATCTGCTAATATTCTCATTCTATTCATGCAAATATCACTAGAGGCTTATTCGGAATCCAATTCAAACGGGCGCTTCTCTTCACGCTTGTGCAATTTATGCATGAGATTAGTAGCAATACTCAAATCTTTTCGACTCATTTCAGTACCGATGAACCGATTGTCTCACTGGATTCGATTATCACCGTGAATAGCTCATCAATCAAGTCAGGAATCACTGAAATATGTTACTTTTTATTCAAAACGAGTATGTCGTTTCGTTAAGTTCTTTGCCTTTTTGTGTAATCCGGACAAAATTAACCAATCTGGCACGTTCATTAGGGAAACCCTGGTGATATTGTATCTTGGCATTCGACCTTTTTCACTTACACGGAGCCCCAGTTTCTTCAGGTAGTTCATCTCATCTCCACATGTACTGCTCCGTGAGAAACCACGTGCTCAGTCAAGATGGAGCAACCGGTGGGCAACCAAATGTTTACAAGACTTTGTGAAGACTATGATGGGGTTCACGGTTTTCTTCAAGAATGATCTATGAAATACTTGATTTTCGACTGCTCTCGAGGATTCTTCTAAACCACTGACCAATTGTAGCACTGTGTGATGCCTATTCAGTTCAGTTGGTCTTCCGCCCTTTCTCCACTTGTCATCTGTCGTGATTCACGTCGTGACTGACTAAACAATGACAGGTTGGTATGAATTAGATCCTACAAAGCTGATGTGATTTTACTTGTCTACGGGGATGGGGCAGGATACGATAGTTCTAGATTTTAATTGGAGATTTATTAAATAAGATTTCCGAACTGCGCCGAAGATGTTCCACTTGTGTTTTATGCAATCGGGTAGTGACGATTATTATTTTGGCGATATCAGCTTTGAAAGGTTTTATGCAGTTTGGGTCTCTGATGTGTAATTTGCGGCCGCTCAAATGGCTACTCAAAGTGTTAGTTGCAAGAACGCGTTGGGGCTATACATTACCTGTTGTACAACCAGGGTTTTGAAACTAGTTGTATCGTACTACTTAGTATCGTATTGGGGACCTCAGCAAGTAAACAAACTCACACTTCTGACAAATGGAGACAAAACGTTTGTGATTCTAACAGTACCAAATGAGGGATATTTCCAATGGCATCTGCAGGAGTTTGAGAAACAAGAAACAACCTTTCCCCGTTTCAAATTTGAAAACAGAAGTCAAAAACATAAATTGCGCGATGTTTCCTGGATCATTTCGCTGCATCTTTACAAAGTGCATACTGCAGTCGAAGTGATTATTTTTATAGCAAAATAAATGAACGAAATGTTTATAAACAAAGGCAAAATCACATGACGCACACATTCACACATGTCTATCGGATGATCACACAACAATTATCACACCTCATTACCACGGCAATGATAAATTGATTACAAGTTCGCGTTATTTGCAAAGTTCAGGTTTGTGTGCACGGATCGACAGGGCCTCCATGTATCTTAATAGTTTGGTACTGGTGGTCGAGTAGATCACTTTGAACGCTTGACTTGCGTTGACGCAATGTTTGGTCTCGTAAATATGCCGAGCAATTGTAATCAATTTATCATTGCCGTGGTAATGAGGTGTGATAATTGTTGTGTGATCATCCGATAGACATGTGTGAATGTGTGCGTCATGTGATTTTGCCTTTGTTTATAAACATTTCGTTCATTTATTTTGCTATAAAAATAATCACTTCGACTGCAGTATGCACTTTGTAAAGATGCAGCGAAATGATCCAGGAAACATCGCGCAATCTATGTTTTTGACTTCTGTTTTCAAATCTGCAGGAGTGTCTATTTTATGGAAGTCAGGGAAAGGTTCAGGTTCCACATATTAGAAATGAAATCAGGGTTTGAGAAACATTCGAGATCTGCCTAGGGCGAATAATAAATTTGAACTCCTTGTGAAAACTGAGAGAGGTGCTGAGTGAAACGGAATAATTGAACTATTTCCGTGACAGTGGAGAAAGAACCTAACTCAACATGGTTCGATTGGTGTATTTTATTGGTTCCTAAATATTAAGGGTTCATTAGGCGCAAATCACAGTGACAGCACGAAGCTTGGCTTCACGGTATATCATTCATGTAGCCACCTCACTACTATGCTTCCAGGAATACAGTGGTCTATTTTGCGACAAAAGAAGATGGTATGACTCCCACTAAATACTGAGTATGGAGATCAACACTTCGTCACATTAACACGGACCGACTTTCACAAAGGATGAGTTCCACAATTGGTCTAATTGGAGGGCAGGAAAATAATCACTGTTATGTAGGCACTACTTTTCACACAAAGGGATGAATGTCATTAAGAATCCAATGTGTAACTATGCGCTTTCAATGATCTGACAACCAGCTCATATTCACAGCTTCATCTCCAGTAGCATCACGCGAAATCACCGAAAAATAAATATTTCAGATCCAGTTTAGAATGATGATCTTGTTCTGGTTCACGGATATGTTTAGAGTAAACTATATACATGAAAAGCAATAGTATGAAGATGAGTGGACAAGTAATTACTGGCTATATATATTTTTGATGAAAAGCTAATCGCGCGAAACTGGTCATTGGGCTTCCCAGAAATTTTCCACCAACCTGTACAGTACTCCTTAGATTCATGAATGTATATATTAAAAACAAACTTGAAGTGGAGCATGTTGCCAACGCACCACTGGAAATGAAAAGGGGACAATAAGGCAAAACATGGTGGGTCCACGTTTGGTAAAACTTTCATTTATGATTTCACTTTTCAGTGTTCACTGTACTCAGTCGCTGTAAATTCACGCAACTAGGCGGATAACCAACAAATATTCCTCTGATGCATGGATACAAGAATAATTGGTATTGAACTTTAGTCATGCTTCTAAGCGGGCACCATTGGCTGACCCATCTCACCATATATATTGACTGGTCTAACTTGTGTGTGAATAATATGAACTGTGGACCTGCTCTTTTACTTCTTTTGCTACTGATTTAGAACATATCCCACAACAGCACAACTTTTTTCTTTTTGTCCGTCTCTTTGATTATTTCTGTGCATTTGTAATGAACAGCTTTCGCATTATTGACGTCCATTCTGGTTGACATCCACCTCCGGCGATGGTCACGCGGTGGGCTCCAGCCCCTTTTGTCCGAGGATCAAACCCTGCTCACACCGCAGGCCATTTCCACAGCTGGCAGCCTTTAACTGGCCGCAACCCCCTCCTCCCTGGGATGTTTTACAATTATTACTCAATAAGAGGAATTATATAAAAAATATGTTGCTAATCAAAGACAAGCACCAGCCTAAGCCAGTATTGATTCGAGCCTGTTCACAATGTCACACGGATTCATAGAGCTCCACCTGGTGTTTGTTTGTCGAATATGGGAAGCCGTCGAACAACCGTAACGTGGAAGGGTCGGATTTCACAACCGTAGTACAAAACGCTACTAACCACTGGATTATGAATCCGATCCTTAAGCATGATAAGAATATCGCAGCAGCGCAACAGGCAGAGAAGGTTAACAGAAGCTGACCCAGCTATCGCATATTTTGACCTAATTATCGCAATGCCAACTCCAGCTGTATTCAAGCTTCCGAGATGCATAGCACCATCAATCAGTTCAATTTGACCACCCGTAGGGTGAATATAGGCACAAGATACTGCCAGTCTTTAAAAATGCTTTGGACATGTGGGGCACAAAGTACATACCACATCCAGATACATCAGTCGCCAAGCTGTTCAGAACGTGTTAATTTCCCCTTAGGTTGCCACCTGGAAAATGATATTATCGGCTTATGTTTGATCGATACATCCATGACTGGAATGAAATCCAGCCCGTTTTCCTCACGATTCTGTTCTTACCGTGTATGTGGCAACGTGCTGAGTATAACGGCCACTAGCAGCTTCGACACCATTGGGATAAAACCTATACCCCGTTGAGTGGTGGAGTTGCAGATGGAGTTTCTTTTGAAGATCGGGACAACTACCCAACACCTCAAATTAGGAATTTCAGACCTTAGAGGAAAGAAACTCAAATTTCTGGAGCAATCTCTATTTTGCCATTGGTAGATGGCCTGGAAGAAGATCGTTGGAGCTTGGATTTCCATATGGATCTGGTAAAACATGCCATGTGGGGTTTACCAAATTAGCGAGTGAACAAGCTAACGATGGAGGCCAGCAAAACCACAACTGGGGGTGCTCGGATGGACTTTCAAGATGCCAATATTGATTGCGAATTAGCAAGCCGTTCACTCCACAGATTGTTTCACTCAAACCGAGTGATTTCCAATCGGCGGCTTGGATGCCGCCGAGCAGCTTTAAGGAGGTTCCCTTGGTTGCAGCCTACTCCATCTGATCGCTATCCTAATGAAAACTTGATTTGAGTTCACTTCAGTTTGCGAGCCGTGTTTCGTTGTGCCCCCTTCCAGCCGGTATTGACTAATGTGTATTCAGAGGTTGTGGAGATTCAGCGAAATTCCTTTGCGTCATGGCGTGAAGTGACAGGTCCTAACTCACTGAGTCAGCAGAATACAGCGCATTTTTGATAAGAGAGCAGTACTGTTTATTGTTATTCAGTGGATCGGCGCAGTCCGGGATAAAACACTACTGACATCAACTATGTTTATATGTATGCGTGTGAGGGATCTGGATTGAATGTCCACCAGGTATGCATGTGACAGAATGTATGCGAGAATGCCCGTCACGGAACCATAGAAGCTTGCAATACTGAGGATCGGTAATTTTAGTTCGCGGAAAGTTTGCAGTGCGTTTTACGTGCGCTACGCGAATCGACCGACATAATTACCACTTTATATTCAGATTGGTCGTTGGTAATTCACGTGAATCATATGTAACTCTCATTGAAACCAATAAATTTTCCACAGGATGTAACCGGCAAATTATATATCCTGTTTGTGAGTTCTGAAAACGCCCTTGAAGTTATACGATTGACTAAACGGGTACCCAGAAACCACGAAATGGACACCTGCTTTGATAATATGGATGTTATTACTGGTGAGAAAAAGAGCAGTTTTGGTAAAACTGTTTAAGAAACGAAGGAAGTGGTTATTGTAGACTAATCTCAGAGAAGTCTGAGCTATGAAATTTAAAAATTATTTTGATATCAATTCAGCTACGAAGAAGCTAGCTGGGAGGTTGCTAACTCAAGTGAGGAAAAACGGTCAAAATAAAATTGCTTGGAGGACGGGAGTGTTATTTGTTACGAATCTGGGGGACTTGTCGACAAATCTAGTCTTTTGGATGCGATCCGGAAAAGCATTCCATATCTTTTGCAAATGACTTAGTTGAATGACCAAAGAATGACGCATTCGTAGTAAAAGTGGAAATGGAATGGGGGTCAATAAATTTGAAGAATAATATTGAAATATGCACCTAACATATTTATGGAGTTATCTAGCAATTTATAGTAGAATGGACTAGAGAAGATGCAAGTATCATTCTTCCTGGTTAGTGTTTCAGTGTTGTTCGTATGATATTTATCCATTCGAAAGGGGAACGTCGATAGTCCAGCACTTTCGCGTTGAAATATCTCCATTGTCTGTTGAGTGAAACATCGTTTTCTTACAAGGAATACCCAGAGGGAATTGGTTTAACGTCAAAATCTTCAGGAGTATTAGAGCGCCAGTTGGTGAAGATGGTCCCATAGAACAGCAATATGATATTTTCATTGATTTGATACAATGGTGATTTCCAATTTTCGTGTGATAAAAAAGGAAATGATGTAATTGTTTATGCTCATTCCACATCACTCATTCATCTTTCAGTTCCATCTAAATAATTGTACAGTCCTATATTTCGTAGAGAACAGCAATGGATCCAAAGTGGAAATCCTAAATACAGTTTGGGGTAAGTAGTCTATGGTGATAATAGTATTGTATGGTACGACAATCGACAAAATGGGAGAATTCACTGAATTGCGGATACTTAATAAAGTCACTATATGATGCATCAGTGGGATCCCATGTTCCATACAGTTCGCAACCAATTGAATTCAGGCAGCAAATAAATATGGGAACAAGACAAACCCCTACGATAATTTTTGGATCTTGAAATAAATAACCACTTATTTTTAATACGTTTGCGACACTCAAACTAGTCACACAACTTTATCATCTGATTTGTTTCCAAATCCATTGCGGTTACGTGAATTTTGGCTACTGACGACTGTTCCATTAGTATCAACTGGAATTTGGTCAAAATGAATTCATGTCGGGATTAGTGGGAAGAATCTGCAGCTACGTCATCTTTGTTGGGAGTGATCAGTTGTGTACATCCACCGAGCTCCACATGGGACTCGAATCGGAGGTGGCTGGTCGCGGATGGGCATAGTCTACTCAACAACAAAATTGAAGAGACTCCTAATCCATACAAAAATCGCACCGACAACGAAAAAAACTGGATTACAATGCATTTCCTTGTCACTAGTCACTTTTCGGTGCCGATAATTCTTCATTTTATAATAGGAAAATGGAATATATTGTTTTGTTTTACACAGGGATGATAGTAAATAACATAGAAAGGAAGTCGAACTGCTGATGAGAACTATTGTGATTCTCTGAAACTTTTACAAACCACTAAAGACCAATCCACAGTGGGTCCCAAGAATTCGGATTTTCTCGGGATGTGACAATTTGTATGGATGATCATATGTGCCATGTCCTGATGTGTTCTGAAACGATTACAGCCAGATGCGAAGCGGAAACACTGTTACAATTAGTGCGTCAAACTCGGGAAATCTGGCAGCTGTAAATAATTAAACAAACTCCAGATATTTCGCTATCTTTCACCTTATCGCACAAATAATCGGTTTTCATATTGGTTGAAATCTGTCGCGGATACAACCTTTCGTCATGAACGAAGTGTTGGTTTACGCGGAATCACTTGTACAACTAAGAGTCCGGCCTTGACTGGTGCCAACGTTGTGAATAGTCGAGCTCCAATTCGAATTACCCTTCCTTTGGTCTTCAAATTCATCAGTCTGTTTTGCACATTTGATTATCCTATCCTATTTACATGTCGTGGTTAGCCTTTCTTTCTTTCAAATAGACAAATCGAGAATTTGCTTAGTGAATTTGTAAGTGATATTTTTCATACTTGTAGATTGTGAGTAATGCTATTGTGTATGCGAAATCTTGTACTGCTGGTGGATGGTCGCAATCAGGTATGTGACAACTATTTGTTCACCGTTAGTCGTGGTTACACATTTCATTATGCTATTTCTCATGCAAATATTTGTATACCTATATAAAGGTATTCATATATATGGCAGTATTTCTCTGTATGAATCGGAAAGTAATCCATGGTTGCAACTCTCCACAACTCTCCACTCACGGAATTCAGCAACAGAATGACTAAGGTTCAAAGTCACATTAGCACAGTAAACGTTCGGAGAAGATCGCCGATCTCTTACGTACAATGACTGCAGAAAATCCGGTCATTCAGTCAGTCAGTCCGATAAGTAGATTATTGTACAGATACTGAAATTGCCTTACGTGGAAATACAAAATTAGGTTTAACATATACAATCCTGGAGCTTGATCACTTCAGACAACAATGACGACCACTCGAAAATCACCAGTTGTTATTCTGGAGTTCACTCAAATGTTAGAAGTATGATGTTTACACATTGCCATCAATTTACCTGTTCCTGCATGCTATGCTTCCGTGTTCCGACTCTCTGTTATCCTCTACAGTGGAGTTGATTCCGGCTTTCGGTTTGTGCCTGATGCTGAACTCGCACGCACGATGTAAAAACGACATTCAGAGAGTGTGTAACACGGTAACGAACGCGCCCTTGAAACTACGAAAACGACGACGACAATGACAACGACGGCGGCTTGATACGGACACAAACAAGCAGGTCCGCCAGATGTGCCGGATGCAGTGCTCTTCCTTGGGGGCGGGGGTGCACTTACACGATCTGCAAAGGCACGGAAAGAACGAGAACCCGATGAGCCACAGCCCAGTAAGTGTATAACCAGTTACCAACACTTACATCAGAATGAATGGGAATGGCGATTTATGCAAATGCGTTACAGTTGCACTGCTAAGCTCAGCCGTTCAGTGCATGGGGTAAAAGCGTTTAGCGCCATTCACGGAGGTGAGCGTAGGCAAGCGAGACTCGTCAAGTATTAAGTTTCTCTTATAGCCGAAGCAGTGAGTAGTCGTCTTTACATCCCTCCCTCTCCCGTCCGCTTAGAACCAGTTGGTGGATTCTGATGTCGAGAGGCGAATGACTACCGCGAGTGGTTGGGAAGACAGAAGCTAGGACAGTGTTTCGCGATGTGGCAATCCGGAGAAATGAGGGAGAATATGAGACTGATTCAAGAAGCCAAGGAAAACACAAGTAGCATTGCTTACGGACGGTTTTTCCAATATTGGGAGTGAAATATTGGGGAAGATGGATTGTCGTGGATAAAAAATACAACTGGTTGAATTAAGAGACGGGAAACGAGGTGCTTATGATGCAACTCGTTAGCGAATATACACTGGGTGTTACAGATGGGTCTTTGGTCTTAGGCGAAGGCTGTTATGTTAGATCCAGACAAGACGAGATAAAGACGATCAGTGCTTTCTATTCGACATCCAATCGGGGTTCTCTATTAGAGTTCGGATTGCGATTTCAAGTATTAGAAAATCGTAGGTAGTAGGAACAAAACGTCTGATGTGAGATAGAAGAATAACCTTGGCAGCAGCTTGGAACATTATTAGTGGTCAGCGTCAAACCCAGGAAAGATAAGGAGTAAACGTAATATGTCACAAAGAAGGCGAGTTAGCGGATTAGGGAGAGGCCGTAATTAAATTCAAGTGGTGTCAAAACAAATGTTTGAGAGGGGTGGGGAAATTGGGATCTGAGAAGAGAAGCGGTGACATTTATGAGGTTGGAATTAATCGGTGTCACGTGCACCATGTGTGCAATCGTTGACGATGATTGAAAGTCAACGGCATCAGGGAAGTCATTTTAACAACAGTATTACCCGTGGCCCACAGCGAATTATCAAGTATTTCTACGTAAGTAATCTTATTTACACAATGCAGACCACTGGAGTTCATAAGCACGGTGTTTGTTATAATTCTCCGTCTGTAGGTGACTCTGTCCTCGTGCAGCAGTCCCACCTCACTGTCAGTCACTACATACATTGTGGTCTGTAATGACGAGACAAAAACTGAAAATCTGAATTACAGTTGGCTATCTCTGCCAGTACAAAATGAGTACATTGGAACATAATTGTTCCACATGTCATGTCCAATTATTTAAACGATAGTACAGCCACTGGACATGTTCATAGCATCGAGCATCAAGCGAGGATGACACCCATTTCCAAGAAATGAATTGAATGATTCTGTCACCTTGTATATACGTCTGGGAACTTCAGAGTATGAGAGTGGAGAAACCGAATCTCTTTTGTTACTGGAACCGCATGAAGAGGAAGTATCACTTCATGTACCAATCATTGCAACATACTTGACATCAATACTTGTTTGGTACATTCCAGTGCAATGAATATTGATTAAAAGTGCAAAATCGACCAAATTCTGCTCTCTGGTAACGTAATTGATGCTGGTGGCTTTAAGAAGTCTGCTTTCCGAAGACGACATAACCTTGATTCTGCAGTCACACCTCTTATAGAAACCATGCGTGTAAAATAAATCTTCCATCAGTCATATTTCGGGATGATTAGGAAAAGAATCGCACACGGACTTATTAGGAAGCTATCCTGAGCAGCTTGCTCACAGTCAGCAAAGTATTACCCAACAATGATTCATCTTGTTTTGCTTTCGATCTCTCATCACGACCGTTCCCTAAGCCTCACAGTTTGTGTACGGCAAATAAACTGATTCCCTCAAACAGCAATACGCTGGTGATTTATGCGGATATATATTCACCCATGAATACGGCCAGCACAACATCACCAAATGATAATAATAATCAGAGCATGAATATTTATATTGAATGATGAACAATTTACCGTTCTTGTCGTTCTGAACCGTGGTTCGGAAGAGGGAAATGGTGAAGTAGCATTACCACTCTTTGTGTGCCCACGAATTCTGTAAAAGTTGGGTGACAGCGGTGATTTGAAACCTAGCCTTATCTCTAGTCACATCCGTAGTCTAACGAAGATGAAGTTGTAAGAAGCAGTGGATAACTCCTCGAGGCAGAGATTTTAGCTGTAAGCAATGTCTTCTTCTATATGCTGGCTATCTGATCCGATCCCAGATTGTACATTGTACTGAAAACTCCTGCTGATACCGTTGAAAGTATCAATATTTAAAGCTGACTACTGTCGTGCTTCTTAGTGGACATTTTATTGGTCAAAGTTACAGTAAGTGAAAATGGTCAGGACACATGCGACATTCATACACTTTCCCGTTCGACTTTCGTTCGTACAGGAGTTAACCGAATACACCGGAGGAACTGCGACGACAGAATCAAGCAAAGAACGCATGCACTTGTACGTCTCCCTAAGTCTATTGTTCCCAGTTTCGAGGTTGTTCGAAAAGATCGACGTTGTTGTAATCGTGTACCGGGATGAATTCCGACCTATTCTCTATAGGAAGTTGCAATCGCTTGGCGAAAATTATTTGTCATCGAACATTTTGGACAGACTAATAAATAATAGATCACACGCCATTCAAACGGCTGCGCTTTGCGCTGGTTCACCTTATAAATGCTTTGTTTTGAAATTACCTGTTTTATCCCATTTATCATCGGTGTGTTGCTCACTCGAAATTATTCGAAGCAGTTCATGCTATTGATAAAATATGTGGTTGGACGACAAGATGTGTGCTCAAAATCCGAAGTCCGAAACTGGAAATATCATGCAGAGGAACGCAAAGAGCTGGTTTTCAGGCTGCTCTTGATTGTGCAACGCAAATCAGTGTGACAGTTCCTAGTGTCACATGTAATAATAGTTATCGGATTTTCCACTCCTGCTCGTGGCCATCAGCTTTGGAAATACCTGTGCTATATGTTAACAAGAAACTTGGCTCAATGCCAATACAAATGACACTGGGGTGCAGTTATGAGTAATTACCTGCTTCCGTCAGGACTGTGTTCATAACAAGAGGAAAACATTTTGCAGCATTGTCATCTATATCAATTCTAAGTGTTGTCGCAAGTCCTCCGTAAGTTTTTCTTCCTGTGTGACGGCGTCGACTGGTTTCAGTCAAGCTATCATCAACAACACTCATATAGCATTACAATGCTCACAAACATCAGTTCACATTTCTTATGAATCATTTGTTCTTTTCATTGTGCCTATGCTTGATGAGAATCTTCAAATTGTAGTGGGGGATTCCAGTCACACATCAACACTTCCCCCTTCATTTTTTAATCTTTTCCCATAATAGTGACAGCCATTTGGACCACTTCCTGACCAAACACTCACAACTGTTCTCTGTCAGGCTATGTGCACCCAATAACACCAGGGATCACTGAATAAAATATCTCAAGCCCAAAATATATTCTCACCGTAGTTACTTATCGCACACGCATTCTAAACAGATACTATCCAAACAAAGAATAATGTCTACAGGGAGAATATTACTCCTCAACCGTTCGTTGTCTTTTATCAAATCGTGGGTAAATGACTGTTCACTTCCGTACTTTCTGCACGTTTCACAACAGAAGTGATTAGACGGATTTGCAAAACAGCTGAATTTTTAAGTGTCACTTTGGAAAATGCGAATTCGGGTTACGATAAACCCGTGCCATTGCAACGCATATTTAGTTACCGATAGTGAATGAATAACCATTTCCGAATAAACTAAGTGTGAGAGTTGATTCGGTATATGATGCTACTCTATCGTATCATATATCATTGTGCAGTGAGCGGAAGTATTCAAGTGAAAGCCAACTCAATCACTATCCATGCAAACGAACGGAAATTGATCGTAGTCAGTTTGTACACGGAAGAAGGGGCAATGTAGAATGCACATTCAAACAGTGTGTGTATTCCTAAACAGACTGCAAGAATGACCACTGTTCATGGTATGTTATTATTTGAGTGCATCGAATTTCCAGTTTGCTCCTCACCACCAAAGCGCTGCATTTGTTCTCATAATCAACTCCAATTTGCGAACGGTTTTGAAACATTCGGGACTAGCACTGTTTTGGCAATACTCACCTTCGCTCATTCATTTACCAGTCAATTCTCCTGTGAGACCTTTGACAGGGAGCTAAGCAGATGACAACAGAAACGCGTTACATGAATTTAGTCATCTATCTCGAAACTGTTTCACTATCTTCATGTGAATGTGTTGTGATGTTGTCAAGAAGTTGTAAAATGATTACCGAAGTTGCCGATATTGTATTAACAACTGAGTGTAACAACCACGTTTGGTTTATGAAATCGGTCGTGGTGATAACTTTAATGTTATTGACAATAATAATGACATCAATATTGACACTGATTATTGAATAACTAACCCTTGTGATCCATCAAAATCGTGGTACGGAGGATAGAAACGGTGAGGTAATATTCACACTGATTACATGGTCATAAACTCTGTAGACGTTGGTTGCCGGTGCCACATTCTGGGGCCGAATAGAATAAGAAAAATGAAAAATTCCAGAACGTTTGAAGAAACAAAATGAAAAGAATTCTTCGTCTACTCTACAAAATGAATTGTCACCGGCTAGATCAATTTATTTGTCGTCTTTCTGAATTTCCGACGACATTTTGGGCCCAATTTGCCACTAGGCAAAAGTCGAAATAAATGCTGGTTAGACGTATGAAAAAACAGGAAAATTTTGAGGGCAAGTTCGTAGCGGAACAAAAGATTCACTATATAGAATATATCGTTGCAGTGGAAAGGGGTTGTCGTTCCTATTGCTGTTGTAGTAGCTACTGTTCTCCTTTCTACTGAGAATTCTCAAGCATACAGCGAGTGACTACTGATGGTAGGTAATTGTGGAGAAACCCGAAACGTTCCCAACGACATCGTCACTCATGGTGTGCAGTACTTTTTACCAAACCGTTACATTCGACAGCCCTGTATAGTCATTTGTTAGGGCTCGTCACAAAGTCTATCACATCCCCGTGGAGAGAAACTTCGTTGCTCTCATCCAGTCTCCATAGTTTATACAACTCGTGTTCATTTATACCGTCAACACGCCACCCCACTGTGTCGATCCTTATGCGTGTGCATGTGCCAAATTTTGTTTGGGTATGCCCAATTATACAACTAGTTCCTAAATAATCTGGACAAATATGGATACGATAGTTATTTCAACACGTTCGGATAAGAATACTTTACTTTCGTTAGGCCATGGTCATTGACTCAACGAAAACCATCTGGATCAAAATAATTTTGACTTCACCAAGACAGAGAGAAAAAATATGTCAGGGAATGGATGCATTTCGTCTGGTCTTGTTGATCACAAACAAATGGTGATGATGACAATGATTCGATTGTTGTTGATGATTTTGTTAATTCAGATATTGAATTTGATGGTGATGATGATGATGTTGATGATGATCAAAATGATGATGATGTTGATGGTGATGGAGATGTTGTTTATTATAATGATTTGGATGATGGTGATGATGGTGTCATTGTTGTTGATGTTGTTAGTGTGACCTCCCATGCAAGATTTGGGTTCAACTATTTGTTGAATTACATTCATGCAGAGTAGATACTTTTCCTCTGACTTCAAAAGGGTTCATTATTTTCGTCTTGCAAGCTATGTAGCACTTCTGAATCTGTGGGAGTGGTCATCAAGTGCAGTATTTATCCACTGAGTTCGTAATTTGAGCTGATCCGGGAGTACACCACCAGCCGAATTTCGGTGAAGGAATCACCAGTGTTCCAACAGGTTCATTAGGCGCAGATCACAGTGACAGCACGAAGCTTGGCTTCACGGCATATCATTCATGTAGCCACCTCACTACTATGCTTCCAGGAATACAGTGGTCTATTTTGCGACAAAAGAAGATGGTATGACTCCCACTAAATACTGAGTATGGAGATCAACACTTCGTCACATTAACACGGACCGACTTTCACAAAGGATGAGTTCCACAATTGGTCTAATTGGAGGGCAGGAAAATAATCAATGTTATGTAGGCACTATTTTTCACACAAAGGGATGAATGTCATTAGGAATCCAATGTGTAACTATGCGCTTTCAATGATCTGACAACCATATTCATATTCACAGCTTCATCTCCAGTAGCGTCACGCGAAATCACCGAAAAATAAATATTTCAGATCCAGTTTAGAATGATGATCTTGTTCTGGTTCACGGATATGTTTAGAGTAAACTATATACATGAAAAGCAATAGTATGAAGATGAGTGGACAAGTAATTACTGGCTATATATATTTTTGATGAAAAGCTAATCGCGCTAAACTGGTCATTGGGCTTCCCAGAAATTTTCCACCAACCTGTACAATACTTCTAAGATTCATGAATGTATATATTAAAAACAAACTTGAAGTGGAGCATGTTGCCAACGCACCACTGGAAATGAAAAAGGGGAGAATAAGGCAAAACATGGTGGGTCCATGGTTGGTAAAACTTTCATTTATGATTTCGCTTTTCACCGTTCACTGTATTCCGCCTCTGTAAATTCACGCAACTACGCGGATATTCAACAAATATTCCTCTGATGCATGGATACAAGACTAATTGGTATTGAACTTTAGTCATGCTTCTAAGTGGGCACCATTGGCTGACCCATCTTACCATATATATTGACTAGTCTAACTTGTGTGTGAATAATATGAATTGTGGACCAGCTCTTTTACTTCTTTTGCAACTGATTTGGAACATATCCCACAACAGCACGACTTTTCCTTTTTGTCCGTCTCTTTGAATATTTCTGTGCATTTGTAATGAACAGCTTTCGCATTATTGACGTCCATTCTGGTTGACATCCACCTCCGGCGATGGTCACGCGGTGGGCTCCAGCCCCTTTTGTCCGAGGATCAAACCCTGCTCACACCGCAGGCCATTCCCCCAGCTGGCAGCCTTTAACTGGCCGCAACCCCCTCCTCCCTGGGATGTTTTACAATTATTACTCAATAAAAGGAATTATATAAAAAATATGTTGCTAATCAAAGACAAGCACCAGCCTAAGCCAGCATTGATTCGAGCCTATTCACAATGTCGCAAGGATTCATCGAGCTCCACCTGGTGTTCGTTTGTCGAATCTGGGAAGCCGTCGAACACCCGCAACGTGGAAGGGTCGGATTTCACAACCGTAGTACAAATGCTTTGGACATGCGGGGCACAAAGTACATATCATATCCAGATACATCAGCCGCCAAGCTGTTCAAAACGTGTTAAATTCCCCTTAGGTTGCAACCTGGAAAACGATATTATCGGCTTATGTTTGATCGATACATCCATGACTGGAATGAAATCCAGCCCGTTTTCCTCACGATTCTGTTCTTACCGTGTATGTGGCAACGTGCTGAGTATAACGGCCACTAGCAGCTTCGACACCATTGGGATAAAACCTGTACCCCGTTGAGTGGTGTAGTTGCAGATGGAGTTTCTTTTGAAGATGGGGACAACTACCCAACACCTAAATTAGGAATTTCAGACCTTAGAGAAAAAAATTCAAATTTCTGGAACAATCTCTATTTCGACATTGGTAGATGGCCTGAAAGAAGATCGTTGGAGCTTGGATTTCCATATGGATCTGTTAATACATACCATGTGGGGTTTACCAATTTAGCGAGTGAACAAGCTAACGGTGGAGACCAGCAAAACCACACCTGGGGGTGCTCGGATGGACTTTCAAGATGCCACTATTGATTGCAAATTAGCAAGCCGTTCACTCAACAGATTGTATCACACAAACCGAGTGATTTCCAATCGGCGGCTTGGATGCCGCCGAGCAGCCTACTCCATCTGATCGCCATCCTAATGAAAACTTGATTTGAGTTCACTTCAGTTTGCGAGCCGTGTTTCGTTGTGCCCCCTTCCAGCCGGTATTGACTAATGTGTATTCAGAGGTTGTGGAGATTCCGCGAAATTCCTTTGCCGTCATGGCGTGAAGTGACAGGTCCTAACTCACTGAGCCAGCAGAATACAGGGCATGTTTGATAAGAGAGCAGTACTGTTTGATGTTATTCAGTGGATCGGCGCAGTCCGGGATAAAACACTACTGAAATCAACTGTGTGTATATGTATGCGTGTGAGGGATCTGGATTGAATGTTCACCAGGTGTGCATGTGACAGAATGTATGCGAGAATGCCCGTCACGGAATCATAGAAGCTTGCAATACTGAGGATCGGTAATTTTAGTTCGCGGAAAGTTTGCAGTGCGTTTTACGTGCGCCACGCGAATCGACCGACATAATTACCACTTTATATTCAGATTGGTCGTTGGTAATTCACGTGAATCATATGTAACTCTCATTGAAACCAATAAATTTTCCACAGGATGTAACCAGCAAATTATATATCCTGTTTGTGAGTTCTGAAAACGCCCTTGAAGATATACGATTGACTAAACGGGTACCCAGAAACCACGAAATGGACACCTGCTTTGATAATATGGATGTTATTACTGGTGAGAAAAAGAGCAGTTTTGGTAAAACTGTTTAAGAAACGAAGGAAGTGGTTATTGTAGACTAATCTCAGAGAAGTCTGAGCTATGAAATTTAAAAAATATTTTGATATCAATTCAGCTACGAAGGAGCTAGCTGGGAGGTTGCTAACTCAAGTGTGGAAAAACGGTCAAAATAAAATTGCTTGGAGGACGGGAGTGTTATTTGTTACGAATCTGGGGGACCTGTCGACAAATCTAGTCTTTTGGATGCGTTCCGGAAAGCATTCCATATCTTTTGCAAACGACTTAGTTGAATGACCAAAGAATGACGCATTCGTAGTAAAAGTGGAAATGGAATGGGGGTCAATAAATTTGAAGAATAATATTGAAATATGCACCTAACATATTTATGGAGTTATCTAGCAATTTATAGTAGAATGGACTAGAGAAGATGCAAGTATCATTCTTCCTGGTTAGTGTTTCAGTGTTGTTCGTATGATATTTATCCATTCGAAAGGGGAACGTCGATAGTCCGGCACTTTCGCGTTGAAATATCTCCATTGGCTGTTGAGTGAAACATCGTCTTCTTACGAGGAATACCCAGAGGGAATTGGTTCAACGTCAAAATCTTCAGCAGTATTAGAGCGCCAGTTGGTAAAGATGGTCCCATAGAACAGCAATATGATATTTTCACTGATTTGATACAATGGTGATTTCCAATTTTCGTGTGATGCAAAAGGAAATGATGTAATTGTTTATGCTCATTCCACATCACTCATTCATCTTTCAGTTCCATCTAAATAATTGTACAGTCCTATATTTCGTAGAAAACAGCAATGGATCCAAAGTGGAAATCCTAAATACAGTTTGGGGTAAGTAGTCTATGGTGATAATAGTATTGTCTGGTACTACAATCGACAAAATGGGAGAATTCACTGAATTGCGGATACTTAATTAAGTCACTATATGATGCATCAGTGGGATCCCATGTACCATACAGTTCGCAACCAATTGAATTCAGGCAGCAAATAAATATGGGAACAAGACAAACCCCTACGATAATTTTTGGATCTTGAAATAAATAACCGCTAATTTGTAATACGTTTGTGACACTCAAACTAGTCACACAACTTTATCATCTGATTTGTTTCCAAATCCATTGCGGTTACGTGAATTTTGGCTACTGAAAACTGTTCCATTAGTATCAACTGGAATTTGGTCAAAATGAATTCATGTCGGGATTAGTAGGAAGAATCCGCAGCTACGTGATTTTTGTTGGGAGTGATCAGTGGTGTAAATCCACCGAGCACCACATGTGACTCGAATCGGAGGTGGTTGAACGCGGATGGCCATGGTTAATTCAAAGGCAAAACGTAAGTGATTCGTATCGATATATCTAGCAGTGAGCTATCCATCAATTTACCAACACATATATCTATCTATCTATTATTATATGTATGAATGTACTTAAAAATATATCCATCTGATTACCTATCTAACAGTCTATATATCCGTCTATGGAAATATCTATTTATTTATCTATCTACCTATCTATCTATCTATCTATCTATCTATCTATCTATCTATCTATCTATCTATCTATCTATCTATCTATCTATCTATCTATCTATCTATCTATCTATCTATCTATCTATCTATCTATCTATCTATCTATCTATCTATCTATCTATCTATCTATCTATCTATCTATCTATCTATCTATCTATCTATCTATCTATCTATCTATCTATCTATCTATCTACTTATATATCCGTGATCTATCTATCTATCTATCTATCTATCTATCTATCTATCTATCTATCTATCTATCTATCTATCTATCTATCTATCT
>CANUEZ040000094.1:2995000-3002279 GCA_948099385.1 Fasciola hepatica
ATCTATCTATCTATCTATCTATCTATCTATCTATCCGTGATCTATCTATCTATCTATCTATCTATCTATCTATCTATCTATCTATCTATCTATCTATCTATCTATCTATCTATCTATCTATCTATCTATCTATCTATCTATCCGTGATCTATCTATCTATCTATCTATCTATCTATCTATCTATCTATCTATCTATCTATCTATCTATCTATCTATCTATCTATCTATCTATCTATCTATCTATCTATCTATCTATCTATCTATCTATCTATCTATCTATCTATCTATCTATCTATCTATCTATCTATCTATCTATCTATCTATCTATCTATCTATCTATCTATCTATCTATCTATCTATCTATCTATCTATCTATCTATCTATCTATCTATCTATCTATCTACTTATATATCCGTGATCTATCTATCTATCTATCTATCTATCTATCTATCTATCTATCTATCTATCTATCTATCTATCTATCTATCTATCTATCTATCTATCTATCTATCTATCTATCTATCTATCTATCTATCTATCTATCTATCTATCTATCTATCTATCTATCTATCTATCTATCTATCTATCTATCTATCTATCTATCTATCTATCTATCTATCTATCTATCTATCTATCTATCTATCTATCTATCTATCTATCTATCTATCTATCTATCTATCTATCTATCTATCCGTGATCTATCTATCTATCTATCTAGCTATCTATCTATCTATCTATCTATCTATCTATCTATCTATCTATCTATCTATCTATCTATCTATCCGTGATCTATCTATCTATCTATCTATCTATCTATCTATCTATCTATCTATCTATCTATCTATCTATCTATCTATCTATCTATCTATCTATCTATCTATCTATCTATCTATCTATCTATCTATCTATCTATCTTATCTATCTATCTATCTATCTATCTATCTATCTATCTATCTATCTACTTATCTATCCGATCTATCTATCTATCTATCTATCTATCTATCTATCTATCTATCTATCTATCTATCTATCTATCTATCTATCTATCTATCTATCTATCTATCTATCTATCTATCTATCTATCTATCTATCTATCTATCTATCTATCTATCTATCTATCTATCTATCTATCTATCTATCTATCTATCTATCTATCTATCTATCTATCTATCTATCTATCTATCTATCTATCTATCTATCTATCTATCTATCTATCTATCTATCTATCTATCTATCTATCTATCTATCTATCTATCTATCTATCTATCTATCTATCTATCTATCTATCTATCTATCTATCTATCTATCTATCTATCTATCTATCTATCTATCTATCTATCTATCTATCTATCTATCTATCTATCTATCTATCTATCTATCTATCTATCTATCTATCTATCTATCTATCTATCTATCTATCTATCTATCTATCTATCTATCTATCTATCTATCTATCTATCTATCTATCTATCTATCTATCTATCTATCTATCTATCTATCTATCTATCTATCTATCTATCTATCTATCTATCTATCTATCTATCTATCTATCTATCTATCTATCTATCTATCTATCTATCTATCTATCTCTATCTATCTATCTATCTATCTATCTATCTATCTATCTATCTATCTATCTATCTATCTATCTATCTATCTATCTATATCTATCTATCTATCTATCTATCTATCTATCTATCTATCTATCTATCTATCTATCTATCTATCTATCTATCTATCTATCTATCTATCTATCTATCTATCTATCTATCTATCTATCTATCTATCTATCTATCTATCTATCTATCTATCTATCTATCTATCTATCTATCTATCTATCTATCTATCTATCTATCTATCTATCTATCTATCTATCTATCTATCTATTCTATCTATCTATCTATCTATCTATCTATCTATCTATCTATCTATCTATCTATCTATCTATCTATCTATCTATCATCTATCTATCTATCTATCTATCTATCTATCTATCTATCTATCTATCTATCTATCTATCTATCTATCTATCTATCTATCTATCTATCTATCTATCTATCTATCTATCTATCTATCTATCTATCTATCTATCTATCTATCTATCTATCTATCTATCTATCTATCTATCTATCTATCTATCTATCTATCTATCTATCTATCTATCTATCTATCTATCTATCTATCTATCTATCTATCTATCTATCTATCTATCTATCTATCTATCTATCTATCTATCTATCTATCTATCTATCTATCTATCTATCTATCTATCTATCTATCTATCTATCTATCTATCTATCTATCTATCTATCTATCTATCTATCTATCTATCTATCTATCTATCTATCTATCTATCTATCTATCTATCTATCTATCTATCTATCTATCTATCTATCTCTATCTATCTATCTATCTATCTATCTATCTATCTATCTATCTATCTATCTATCTATCTATCTATCTATCTATCTATCTATCTATCTATCTATCTATCTATCTATCTATCTATCTATCTATCTATCTATCTATCTATCTATCTATCTATCTATCTATCTATCTATCTATCTATCTATCTATCTATCTATCTATCTATCTATCTATCTATCTATCTATCTATCTATCTATCTATCTATCTATCTATCTATCTATCTATCTATCTATCTATCTATCTATCTATCTATCTATCTATCTATCTATCTATCTATCTATCTATCTATCTATCTATCTATCTATCTATCTATCTATCTATCTATCTATCTATCTATCTATCTATCTATCTATCTATCTATCTATCTATCTATCTATCTATCTATCTATCTATCTATCTATCTATCTATCTATCTATCTATCTATCTATCTATCTATCTATCTATCTATCTATCTATCTATCTATCTATCTATCTATCTATCTATCTATCTATCTATCTATCTATCTATCTATCTATCTATCTATCTATCTATCTATCTATCTATCTATCTATCTATCTATCTATCTATCTATCTATCTATCTATCTATCTATCTATCTATCTATCTATCTATCTATCTATCTATCTATCTATCTATCTATCTATCTATCTATCTATCTATCTATCTATCTATCTATCTATCTATCTATCTATCTATCTATCTATCTATCTATCTATCTATCTATCTATCTATCTATCTATCTATCTATCTATCTATCTATCTATCTATCTATCTATCTATCTATCTATCTATCTATCTATCTATCTATCTATCTATCTATCTATCTATCTATCTATCTATCTATCTATCTATCTATCTATCTATCTATCTATCTATCTATCTATCTATCTATCTATCTATCTATCTATCTATCTATCTATCTATCTATCTATCTATCTATCTATCTATCTATCTATCTATCTATCTATCTATCTATCTATCTATCTATTATCTATCTATCTATCTATCTATCTATCTATCTATCTATCTATCTATCTATCTATCTATCTATCTATCTATCTATCTATCTATCTATCTATCTATCTATCTATCTATCTATCTATCTATCTATCTATCTATCTATCTATCTATCTATCTATCTATCTATCTATCTATCTATCTATCTATCTATCTATCTATCTATCTATCTATCTATCTATCTATCTATCTATCTATCTATCTATCTATCTATCTATCTATCTATCTATCTATCTATCTATCTATCTATCTATCTATCTATCTATCTATCTATCTATCTCTATCTATCTATCTATCTATCTATCTATCTATCTATCTATCTATCTATCTAT
This sequence comes from Fasciola hepatica, assembly GCA_948099385.1. Taxonomy (NCBI): domain Eukaryota; kingdom Metazoa; phylum Platyhelminthes; class Trematoda; order Plagiorchiida; family Fasciolidae; genus Fasciola; species Fasciola hepatica. The sequence goes on from CANUEZ040000094.1 coordinate 2,998,779, forward strand.
CTATCTATCTATCTATCTATCTATCTATCTATCTATCTATCTATCTATCTATCTATCTATCTATCTATCTATCTATCTATCTATCTATCTATCTATCTATCTATCTATCTATCTATCTATCTATCTATCTATCTATCTATCTATCTATCTATCTATCTATCTATCTATCTATCTATCTATCTATCTATCTATCTATCTATCTATCTATCTATCTATCTATCTATCTATCTATCTATCTATCTATCTATCTATCTATCTATCTATCTATCTATCTATCTATCTATCTATCTATCTATCTATCTATCTATCTATCTATCTATCTATCTATCTATCTATCTATCTATCTATCTATCTATCTATCTATCTATCTATCTATCTATCTATCTATCTATCTATCTATCTATCTATCTATCTATCTATCTATCTATCTATCTATCTATCTATCTATCTATCTATCTATCTATCTATCTATCTATCTATCTATCTATCTATCTATCTATCTATCTATCTATCTATCTATCTATCTATCTATCTATCTATCTATCTATCTAATCTATCTATCTATCTATCTATCTATCTATCTATCTATCTATCTATCTATCTATCTATTATCTATCTATCTATCTATCTATCTATCTATCTATCTATCTATCTATCTATCTATCTATCTATCTATCTATCTATCTATCTATCTATCTATCTATCTATCTATCTATCTATCTATCTATCTATCTATCTATCTATCTATCTATCTATCTATCTATCTATCTATCTATCTATCTATCTATCTATCTATCTATCTATCTATCTATCTATCTATCTATCTATCTATCTATCTATCTATCTATCTATCTATCTATCTATCTATCTATCTATCTATCTATCTATCTATCTATCTATCTATCTATCTATCTATCTATCTATCTATCTATCTATCTATCTATCTATCTATCTATCTATCTATCTATCTATCTATCTATCTATCTATCTATCTATCTATCTATCTATCTATCTATCTATCTATCTATCTATCTATCTATCTATCTATCTATCTATCTATCTATCTATCTATCTATCTATCTATCTATCTATCTATCTATCTATCTATCTATCTATCTATCTATCTATCTATCTATCTATCTATCTATCTATCTATCTATCTATCTATCTATCTATCTATCTATCTATCTATCTATCTATCTATCTATCTATCTATCTATCTATCTATCTATCTATCTATCTATCTATCTATCTATCTATCTATCTATCTATCTATCTATCTATCTATCTATCTATCTATCTATCTATCTATCTATCTATCTATCTATCTATCTATCTATCTATCTATCTATCTATCTATCTATCTATCTATCTATCTATCTATCTATCTATCTATCTATCTATCTATCTATCTATCTATCTATCTATCTATCTATCTATCTATCTATCTATCTATCTATCTATCTATCTATCTATCTATCTATCTATCTATCTATCTATCTATCTATCTATCTATCTATCTATCTATCTATCTATCTATCTATCTATCTATCTATCTATCTATCTATCTATCTATCTATCTATCTATCTATCTATCTATCTATCTATCTATCTATCTATCTATCTATCTATCTATCTATCTATCTATCTATCTATCTATCTATCTATCTATCTATCTATCTATCTATCTATCTATCTATCTATCTATCTATCTATCTATCTATCTATCTATCTATCTATCTATCTATCTATCTATCTATCTATCTATCTATCTATCTATCTATCTATCTATCTATCTATCTATCTATCTATCTATCTATCTATCTATCTATCTATCTATCTATCTATCTATCTATCTATCTATCTATCTATCTATCTATCTATCTATCTATCTATCTATCTATCTATCTATCTATCTATCTATCTATCTATCTATCTATCTATCTATCTATCTATCTATCTATCTATCTATCTATCTATCTATCTATCTATCTATCTATCTATCTATCTATCTATCTATCTATCTATCTATCTATCTATCTATCTATCTATCTATCTATCTATCTATCTATCTATCTATCTATCTATCTATCTATCTATCTATCTATCTATCTATCTATCTATCTATCTATCTATCTATCTATCTATCTATCTATCTATCTATCTATCTATCTATCTATCTATCTATCTATCTATCTATCTATCTATCTATCTATCTATCTATCTATCTATCTATCTATCTATCTATCTATCTATCTATCTATCTATCTATCTATATCTATCTATCTATCTATCTATCTATCTATCTATCTATCTATCTATCTATCTATCTATCTATCTATCTATCTATCTATCTATCTATCTATCTATCTATCTATCTATCTATCTATCTATCTATCTATCTATCTATCTATCTATCTATCTATCTATCTATCTATCTATCTATCTATCTATCTATCTATCTATCTATCTATCTATCTATCTATCTATCTATCTATCTATCTATCTATCTATCTATCTATCTATCTATCTATCTATCTATCTATCTATCTATCTATCTATCTATCTATCTATCTATCTATCTATCTATCTATCTATCTATCTATCTATCTATCTATCTATCTATCTATCTATCTATCTATCTATCTATCTATCTATCTATCTATCTATCTATCTATCTATCTATCTATCTATCTATCTATCTATCTATCTATCTATCTATCTATCTATCTATCTATCTATCTATCTATCTATCTATCTATCTATCTATCTATCTATCTATCTATCTATCTATCTATCTATCTATCTATCTATCTATCTATCTATCTATCTATCTATCTATCTATCTATCTATCTATCTATCTATCTATCTATCTATCTATCTATCTATCTATCTATTCTATCTATCTATCTATCTATCTATCTATCTATCTATCTATCTATCTATCTATCTATCTATCTATCTATCTATCTATCTATCTATCTATCTATCTATCTATCTATCTATCTATCTATCTATCTATCTATCTATCTATCTATCTATCTATCTATCTATCTATCTATCTATCTATCTATCTATCTATCTATCTATCTATCTATCTATCTATCTATCTATCTATCTATCTATCTATCTATCTATCTATCTATCTATCTATCTATCTATCTATCTATCTATCTATCTATCTATCTATCTATCTATCTATCTATCTATCTATCTATCTATCTATCTATCTATCTATCTATCTATCTATCTATCTATCTATCTATCTATCTATCTATCTATCTATCTATCTATCTATCTATCTATCTATCTATCTATCTATCTATCTATCTATCTATCTATCTATCTATCTATCTATCTATCTATCTATCTATCTATCTATCTATCTATCTATCTATCTATCTATCTATCTATCTATCTATCTATCTATCTATCTATCTATCTATCTATCTATCTATCTATCTATCTATCTATCTATCTATCTATCCGTGATCTATCTA
>CANUEZ040000095.1:0-2500 GCA_948099385.1 Fasciola hepatica
TTTACTGCTTACTTAAAATATCAAGCATCGTGACGATGAGTTTGGCTACAAAGCAAGAATTTTCCTAAAACACTCAATACAAAGCAATAGCACACATAAAAAAAACTGTTTCCAAACTGAAGAGCTCAAGTGTCAGGTGTGTCAAGTCTGATCCGTATAAAATTAAGATTGAAAAAGGGGTGGCTTATCACTAATGTAGATTCTGGAAAATCCACTTGTATTTTTCCCATCCAAAAGTCCATGAACCTAGTCGGAATAGAACCAACTACTTTCCTCCGTGTGCTGTTCATCACATAGGCAAGTGACCGATCAGTGATTGAAAACAGAACAGTTGCATTGCACCACTGAAACAGCATATGGACATCTTTGGATACTGACTTGCGTTAGTCACATCCAATTGACCGTACTGCGATAGATCAGCTGAGAAATTACCGGCTAGGTAAGTCGAAGGTAGTCGATTTGATTCCGGTTTGTGGCGTGGACTTTCCGATGTGAAAAACTCCAACTGAATTTTCCATTACTTATATTATCTTCCAGGATTTTCGTGTCATCGATAGATACTTCAACTATATTTGCCAAGCTGTGACGTAATCGAAAACTCTTTTTTTCTCCAAAGAGGTGAAAGTAAAGGCCGTCGTTTCGAACAACCGTATATCGAAGAGCTATGTAGGACAAAACTTCTCGAACTCATTCTTTCCATCAATATGACTATTTCGAAAGTTGAAAAGAACTTTCTTCAATTTCCGAGATTAAAACTTTCGGTTTTTTTCTCACACCCAAATGGAACGTCCTTCTCTGAATGTGCGACCTCCGAGTTATCTCTGTAACTGGTAAGACAAAAGTGTAAGGCAGTGTTTCACTTATTTGCTTGATTGACGTCGTTAAGAGCAATGAGAAATAAAACTGGTTTGGCTAAATCAATTGGTCTTGTATGCGTGTATTTGTGTGTCGGAGTGTGTGTGTGTGTACAGGTGGACCTCAGCTTGATTCATGGCCCAAATCACTTGAAGGTGACCTGACGTAGGGAACAAAATGACCACGCATAGATGTGGATTCAACATTCATGAAAGAATATCATATTGGAAGTATGTAAGAAAAAGACAGATGCAGAAGTGATTAAGATGAATGGGTCGACATTACCGTGAAAAGCGAAAAAATCGAAAAAATAAGAGGACAAAAGAAAAAAAGAAGCTCGTGAATGAAAAGAAATTTCAATAAAAACAAATCCAAATTCAAACCACTTACACATTTATATAACTATACATTTATCTACCCATTTATATGTCTACTTATATATCTATCTGTACAATAATCTAAATATCTACCTCTCTATTTATCTATATATTTATATAAACATAAATATCTATCAGCAAAAATATTTACTGATATAATTATCCATTTATCTATTTAATTATCGATAAATATCAATCTATCCATCAATCTATCGACTTAGCTATTTATCTATCTATCTACTTATATTTCATTCTATCTATCTATAAATGAATCGATATGCAAGTAATCAAACTAACAAACTATTTATCGACCTATCTAAATATTAATATGCCTGCAAAATAAAATACATAACTAGGAAACAATTCAAAAATCAATTTAATAATTATATATCTAACCACGTCCTCAATTACCAACTAATATATATATATATAAATATCTATATAATTACCTAATTAAACATGTATTCATATAAATGTTCGTCTAAATATTCAGAAAAAATCAAGTAATATATATATGTATATTTATCTATTTCTCTATCAAACTATATATGTATTTAGCTATCTAATTATCTATCTAACTATCTATCTATCTATCTATCTATCTATCTATCTATCTATCTATCTATCTATCTATCTATCTATCTATCTATCTATCTATCTATCTATCTATCTATCTATCTATCTATCTATCTATCTATCTATCAATCTATCTATCTATCTATCTATCTATCTATCTATCTATCTATCTATCTATCTATCTATCTATCTATCTATCTATCTATCTATCTATCTATCTATCTATCTATCTATCTATCTATCTATCTATCTATCTATCTATCTATCTATCTATCTATCTATCTATCTATCTATCTATCTATCTATCTATCTATCTATCTATCTATCTATCTATCTATCTATCTATCTATCTATCTATCTATCTATCTATCTATCTATCTATCTATCTATCTATCTATCTATCTATCTATCTATCTATCTATCTATCTATCTATCTATCTATCTATCCGTGATCTATCTATCTATCTATCTATCTATCTAGCTATCTATCTATCTATCTATCTATCTATCTATCTATCTATCTATCTATATATCTATCTAACTATCCGTGATCTATCTATCTATATATCTATCTATCTATCTATCTATCTATCTATCTATCTATCTATCTATCTATCCGTGATCTATCTATATATCTATCTATCTATCTATCTATCTATCTATCTATCTATCTATCTATCTATCTATCTATC